>JAQFZY010001720.1:0-14227 GCA_034696285.1 Hypogastrura burkilli | reverse complement strand
GATTGTTAAGCATTACATGTAGGCACACTGTTGTTCTATGAAATAGTAAAGTTTATTTTACAATTAGTGAAGAAATGAGAACGGGGCTCGTGTACCAATTTTCTCCATGCCAATACACAGGGTCCAAAGTCCACGGCAACGCTACCTTAAATTACATTAACGTCCAATATCATTAAACTACATTCAATCCCATATAGGAGTGGGATGTGGATTATAAAACTATTCTATGTACTTATCTGTTTATCTATAAGTTATAAGTGGCATGAGATGTATAATCCTAATTTAAAAACAGTCTCTCCGATCGGCGAAGCTGATTGGCTGCTTCGTCCCACTCAACGTGACCTGGACCATCCTGTCCTCGGCCGTGACCTTTGGTGCTACTGAAGGAAACCTCCGGGTCCTTGCCGCCGTCCTTGAAGGGGGTGAAGAGGAACTGGTCCCTTTCATTCCTCAAGTGGGCCCTCTCCTAGCCGACTCTGCCGAAACGCTGAAGCCTAAAGTCCAGGCTGCACTCATGGACGTCTGCCAAGTCGTACTTGCCTTCGAAATCCCACCAGAGACTAGTCTACCTTACTTCAAAACGCTGGTCACAGTACTGGCTATGGCTGAAGATGAGCGTTTGAAAGGGCGAGCTAAGGGTACGAGTCAAACATAACTAATATTCATCAACCCTTTAATCCTGGCTATTCCTACTTACAGAACTGTTAGAGAAGCTTGGAGAGCACCATTCGTCCCTGGACAATTTAATGGCTGAGAACGGGGGCTCCATTCTAACTGAAATGAAGCTTAGTTCCGCTGACTGGACGCCAGTCTCTCCGAGTAAACTTATATTTGAGGTCTTCCTGGCACAGGGCGGTGAGTAAAATTGTTATTAACTAATTGTATGAGCAGAACGTTTGACCTCAGCCTGATCCATTCACAGGGATTATGGTTGAACGGAACATGGGAACCATTCTGGACATTCTGATCACAAACTTGTCCCCGTCAAAGGATCCTCAGGTCCGGCTCCGGTTCTTTACAATGCTAGCCCGCCAGATACTCAACTATAATCAGGCCAATCACTCGGCTATGCTACAAGACTTTGTCAAGCAGGTTATCGAAGGTAGATGTGTTGTAATATTCAAAATGAAATCGGATATTCGAAGGGAATGAGTGACAGCTTCAACCGTTCCTTGTGGTATTTAGATGTGCTCTCCCCAAACTTGGCCTGGAAGGCCGGGAAGACTGCAGGGGCCCTAAGGACAGCGGCAGCCTCCTGCCTCCTTGCGATTCTTCAAGGGAATATCCTGGATTCGGGAATCATGGCCGACCTGGGGCCAAGGGTCATCGCTTCCCTCCTGGCTCTCATAGAGGAAGGCTCCGAAACCCTTCGGCTCATCGTGTGTCAGTCAATACAGAAAATTGTGAGCACGACTCAAGTGGAGCCAGACGTGGTGAACAAAATTTATCCAGGTAAATATAGTATTGAGCTCATAAGCTAATCTTAACTGAATTTTCAAAATGACCCGAAATTAAACTCTGCAATAGATCAGCAAATGCTGTGGTTATGTGTTCGAATAAATGTCCCTTGAATTTCAAGCCCTGTAAAAATCTAAATGCTTTGTTTCGTAGAAATATATTTAAACTTGAATTGAATGTAAATTAAAGCTACTGTTACCGGGAGCATAGCTATACATACACCTAGGCATCATGCTTTCCCAATGGAGTATTGTACTAACTATTGTTTGAATTTTTAAGCTATGCTGAAAAGGATGGACGACGTGAGTGACGACGTTCGGGTCACGGCATGTTACACTATTGCCAAACTCTTTAGCAACCTTCCGCCGTCCTATGACCTCAATTTCTACAAAGCTCATATTCAGCATGCATATTCTACGCTCCTGGTTCACATGGATGACGAAGGGGTGGAGGATGTGGTACAAGGTTAGTGATTATTACATTGTTAGGTGAGGAATGCATTGTGTCATTGTACTCTATCGAAAGCCAATCTTTTACTGATACAATTTACAGACGTTCTGACGATTGTTGGTTCCCGAGTCCTTCCGTCCCTCCTCATTGAGGAATGCGAGAAAATTAAAGGGAAACACCGATCCACGGCCCGGTGTGATGGACTAGTCCAGGCCTTACGTAACGTATCGCTGTAAGTCAACTTTATTGAATGAACCAAGACATAGATTTTGTACAATATGTGTTAAAAATAAATTAAACTTTTAAATCCGTATAGGTACTTTATGTACAATACGTACATACATATATAAATGCACAGGATTATACATAAGAGCGAACAGGGTCTCAGCGCCTACCACTACGATTCTCTAGTGCTCCCGCTTTCATTATCACAATCCACATTGTCTTGAAAGTCACAGACATTCTTAGCCGGATTAAAGTAGAGTCCTTCGGGGCAGTTCTGATTAATATTAATAGACAGAGTGAATTAAGGGTGTGAAGCCATTACACAACGGCGTAATAGCTTGGAAACTTACAAATTCAAATGGCTGCTCATTCGAGCATTGAATGAACTTGGAGCAATCTGAAGGGTGTGGGAACAGGGCGTCGGTGTGGCCGGTACAGTCAAAGTCAACGTCTTCTAAAAAAATGAATTATGAATTATACATATATCCGTATATACCGCATATCCATTATAAATCACTGCTTTTACTGACTTTTAAGGTATAACAACTTACTCCTTTCCGCATAGCTAGGAAATACTACGAGACAGATTGAGAGGATAAAAACAATAGACTTCATTGTAATTGTTGGCAATTGGTTAGAGGAAATTATTCTCGATTGTTTATTAAGACTTCGGTAATTGGAACTCAAAGCGTTACTTTATGTCGTTTTATACCTTTCCATTATAAATGTTATCATTTTGTGTGACGATCAAGAGTACATAAACGTCAATCCAGTCGGGCACTATACAGTGTTTACTATTACTATTACGACACTACAATAGTAGATGGTTGTTATTTTTTTAAGCTTTGTCTTATCTACTTCCACAGTTCCCGGTTTATTATATTGTTGACAATTGAGAGATTTATGCGCAGAAAAGATGCGTCATATGATTGGCCAATATTCCATGCCACTTCCCAACTCTGCAAATCAAGACAAACATTGCAAGTTTCCCAATGAGGCCGCTCGTCATTCATTTGGTATTTGTAGTCGATTGGATAATTTATATTTATAGTGAAGTTAATAATTGGATAATAGGAATTCCTGACCAATATCGCTTCACCTTCACCGTCCATAAATCCAATCTGCATGATCCAACATCCTACCTTGATGACGATATTCGGGCACATAGGTACATACGAATTAGTCTTCGTTTTGTGTAAAAATGCAAATGTCGGAAATCAGTGTATATAATAAGGAATCTAACCTCCTGTTTCCGGTTTTAATTTTCTCATAGTTGTCTTGAATCATAATAATAGAATTTAAGAAAAAGTATCGCAGCATTAAAATATGGGGACTAGGGATAACATATGGTGTTACACGAAGTTACACTGGTCTGCAGAATCGTTAATTATCCTCACCGAGTTTGTCAGTAGTAAGTATCTTAAAATATAAAAAAACTACATTATTGAAACAACAGACAACATTGGGGATTGAGGGGCTATGCATAATAAGGTGTTACCTGGTACTGCCCCGGTCATTCTCACATTTTGTGGGAGTGTCTGTCGATCTAGGCGCCATGGCAAAGGTGAAGCTTCCACGCTATGTTGCGTACATTTCTCAATGTTCTCCAAGTCGATTTGATAGCTAGGCCCAAGGATTTGTTGCCAGAACTCATGACTTCCGCTTGCCGTTCCCCTGTCCCAATAGCTAATTTAGTTCAGGTCAGTTAAGGTTAATTGGATTAAGCCAGTAAGTTTTATTTAATTAAAATTTTGGCTGGTTAACACTGCAATACTGGCTGTTATAATTTTAAATCAGGATCATACTGACGTAATTCAATCAATTGAAGCGAAAGTCCCGCCTTTGCTATTATCACATCTGTAACGAATCCGCAGATGTCAATTTCACTTACCAGCGCTCCTTAAGCGGCGTACTGAGCAAATCCAAGGCCGCCATTGAGAAATGATGGAACATCCGGCGCTCTCCCTTGAAATACTCAAAACACCTCGCATGGGCATTTTCGTAGACTTTCCAGAAAATGTCAATCAGGGGATCGTTCCGCTCAATGTTGAAGTTGTCTTTTACTTTTGTACAAACAAAATTAGTCGGGGTATCAGCAGCCAAAGTCTATGAAAATAAGGAACAAAATTTGTAGCTGGAGCACACACTTAGAAAGCGAGTAACGGGTCGTTAGACTTACTCGTTCCATGCAATCATCCAGAAAGGCCTTATGGACATGGACCTCCCTCTCACACATATCCAATATCACATGAATTCGATCGAAGTCCTCTTCCAACATTAACTCGGTCCGATGCGGTGATGACACGTAGTGTAAGGCCTTGAAGAGGAATCTTGCATTATCCAAAAATCGTTTTCGAATTTGGGGGCATGTTTTCATAAAAATGGCGACCATAATGTCGTAGAGCTTGAAGCCCAAGTGAGGATTGTGAACGGGCACGCAGGTTGGTTCCATGGCTCGTTTGACAAAGAGGCTAATGAGCTTACGATTCTGAAACTCAATGTCAGGTCGAAGTTTAGGAGGTAACGTAGTCGGCTGGCAGGAGTCATTGCCTTTGATCCCGAGCGGGTTACAAGCCCTCTCGTAAGCTGCTTCATTTGGAAACTCTAAAGGTTGAGGTTGAGACAAGAGTTGCATTTTATTCCGCTTGTGACTTTCAATTTGATGTAAATTACTAGTATGGCATACCGCGGGGCTACATCTGTACTAGAGGCTTGACAATTTCGAGCCGAAAAACAGCCTTTTATGTGGATTACAGTTAATTTGAACTTTATTTTGAATTTTAACATAATTCTTTGTCGCTAATTTGTCGCTTAATCAGCAAATAGAAATAGTCCATAGATTTGTATAATAATTAAAAACGTTTCAGCGGGTTCTTATTTTTCTCCTCCGGAAATTGACATTCCGGTTTCAGTCTAAATTTTTTTCCCGCCAAGCCAACTTTTTCCGATTCAAAATTACGAGCCCTTTAATATACCGCGCACCTGTTTGAGGTATAGCTGCATGCTCCCCAAAGAACTCCGTATTGCAAACTTGGTTCTCCGGATCCGGTAATATTTTCTCCATCTTAACATGGACTCCGTTATCAGGGAATGCCTTGGAGCCAAAAAAGGTCGTCGGAATGTACTCCCTTGATGATGATGGCGCGGCTGTTGTGGAAATATCATCCTCTTGTGACTCCACTGAAGATGGCGCGTATGGCTCGCTGTTCGGTCCATCTGCCGGTGAGCTCGCAGGTGAGCCTTCTCGTCGTCCCTCTTCGGTACCCGCCGACATTATCTTTTTGGTTCTAACTGATTACAGTAAACACATACTAAACTGATGAATTCTTGCTGGTAAATATTCTGTCTAATACATTAATACAACATATACGAATGCGAAAATATTCATCGATTGTGCTCCATAGCACTTATTACCGTGAACTTGATCTCCAACACAACTGACCCAACAATTATAGCGTACTTGGGTGGGAGCATTCCCAGTTTTGACAATACGTAGCTGTGTGCCTGAAAATGCAGCAAGGTCTCCCGTTACGGCGGTTGGATTCGGACTCATACACAGTTTAGCCGGGCGACCATGTTCCTTGGACATAACCAAAGTATGGAGCGGACATCCTGCTTTCTTCAGCCCAATTTCGTCACAGATCAGCTCCAACGCACATTCGTCGTCAGTCTATTAAATATTGAGAAATATTTGTGTGATTTGTATCGAAGGGCATGGCCAGCATAGGGATTTAGGAGCTCCCTGAAATGTTCACAAAAATTGAATCTTTTCACAAAAACCTAAAACAAAAATAAAAAAAAGGCCAAAAATTCACGGTTTTGGACGTTAACTGACAAAAAAAAACTTTAAGCCCCTCCCGAAACATAAAGCTAGCCACGCCCCTGTAATTTGTACCTAATGAATTATTATAAAGTGTGAACTATGAGTAAATAAATAAATTACGTACATACTTTTTTCAGATAGCTGCAATCCAGGTTATGTGGCCCTTTGTAATCCTTTCCGTCATTTGACTCGACAGTATATGCGGAACTCCGGCTACTAAGGACTCCTGCTGGGTCTCGGCATTGGTATTCGGAAATGCTTCTAATTGCTCGGCCTGACCTAAAGTGCCTTGATGTCAAGTATAAGTCCTCCGTTCCAATTGTCGGGAAAATAGCTACAAGGATCGCTGTTGATATTAACTGAAACCTCATGATCAAAACCTTATTTTAAAAAAATAAGTAGGTAATCTGTGTCTCAGACATTCTATACAATATGCGTTTGGTTTTTGCGGTGCACCACAATTACAAAATGAAAATATTGACATGGCATTATTTAACAAGGGAAAGTGGCCTATGAAATCGAGAGTGCCCAGTACGCACATGACCAACCTTGAAGCAATTGGGAAAGTTCAATTGTTTAAGGGAAACCTTTGGAATCATAATTACGGAATAATGTACTCACAATAGATAATTGGCATTAAAATATTAAAGGTGCTGAAATTATTTGAAACAACTAATTATTAATATATATAAGTAAGTACTCGTAATGAGCGCGTATGTGTGTACCTTTAAAACCATTTCCATTGGCCTTGGACCTTTGTTTTGACTTTAAGCACACAATAGGAATATTGCCGACAATATGTGAATCCTTGCTGAATGCACGGGTAATGATTTCGGCAGGTGGCTGGTTTCGATGCCCTTTGACCGTTTCCGGGGTTGGGGTGTAAGCCTACTGGTACATCATGTATGTATG
Organism: Hypogastrura burkilli; assembly: GCA_034696285.1. NCBI lineage: Eukaryota > Metazoa > Arthropoda > Collembola > Poduromorpha > Hypogastruridae > Hypogastrura > Hypogastrura burkilli. Next base: position 7,359 of record JAQFZY010001720.1, on the reverse strand, counting down.
TTACACCCCAACCCCGAAAGCAGCCTGCGGGCGTTGAAACCAACCACAAGCCGAAATGACGCCTGTTTCGAAATTTGACTGGTTGTTACCTAACCTCACCTCACTTAACTGAACCCAACTTAACCTAAGCTAATCTAACCTAACCTAACGTGATAGTATCGTTATAATTCGGTTAGGTTAGGTTACCTCGAAGTTTTCGGGTAATGGTCGGTTGTGAAAAAAGAGCCCATAATTAGTTGTGGCTATTTCGGGGTTGGGGTGCAACAGGTACATATGACGAGACTAAATAGAGAGAAAAGGCGCGGGAGGACCCTTCAACTCAATATTCTTATTTTCTTGTTGCTTTCAGCTTTCATCTGTGTTTGGGCGTGTGTCAGTAATTTAGTAAGTTTAGTATTAGGAAGCCTAATTACAATCAATTGTAGAAATAAACTAGTTAAGGGGTAGGTCGATCAGACACTATACTTACCTACGGAAAGAGAACCAAAACTATCCTGGCAGTCTGAATGAGAGGTTTGACTTCTTTTATTCTGTATTCGATATCCACTACAAGTCGTCAAATATACATATTTTTGTATTACGATGATGCAGTGACATGTTTTGTTATTACTTACCTTATAATTTTTGTAGTTGAATAAAATTACTAAAACTGCAATGACTTTCCCTATTACAGTCTGTCATGGATTTCCCTCCGAGTTACACCCAAGTCTTTGAACTGAGGAACACGCACCGTGGAGATTTTGATGGACTTGTGCCCTCCGATGATGACTCACCCTCAGCTCCTTTCGTCCCAGGCTCTACTGGACCTTCCTCGAGGCTGGACAGTGTCCCAATGTTTCATGGATTACCTGATTCCGTCAAGTTCACCTCAGTTACTCCTTTGAATAATGCTCGGCCTGAATGTATGTCAGTAAAGTACTTATTTGGGTTCAATCCTAAAAAATCCGAAAGGAATCCTGGCTGTAGGATTTATATTGGGAAATATTTATGCGCCGGCAAAAATTACCTACACATTCAGGAACTGCTTAATACAAAATATGTTAAGTAACTTTTTTAGGAAAAAATATTACTCGTTGATGAAAAAAAAGTTGATCTATTAGGACAAATTATTACTTGTTCAGTAATATATGTGATTATGTTTTAGTTCATGCGTTCAAAACCTCCTCTTGGTTTATTTTGTGGGTTTCTTTTTTACCTTCATATATTTATTTAAGTTGGGTTAGGTTAGGTTACAACGTACCCAAAGAAAGAATTGCATACGACCTAACCGGACGTTTTGATTAATCCAACCTAACTTTCAAAGTATTTTGCAAACATCGACACGAAATGGAGTTGAGATTTAGTTAGGTTAGGCTATTTCGAAAGCACGATTTATAAATCCTCACGCATGTTTATTCTCTTTACTGACGTCGTCACATTTTTTTCCTAAAACGGTCATATGTTTTCATAAAAAGGGAACATTTCTTTCTGAGCTAAAAATACAAGCCGATTTATATATACGTACTAGCCAAACAAGCCCGCGCTGACGCCGAACGAATAACTGCGTCTCCTAATTATTTCAAGGGTACATGTGCCACCGACATAAGCAGTTGCACTAAAAAAAAGGCACCCATGGCTCATACAAGGTAATTTAGGTACCCTAAAAACAATATATGGTTCAATCTTCATCTTTAGGAAACGACGACAAAGTATGGCGTTGGAGCATGTTGCAATGCAATTTATCTCCTTATTATCGCTGGTATTGGTTGGATAAGGTGTTACATTTTTAAATAGATAGTAAAAAGAAATTGCAAACAAATGCATTTCGAAAAGTTTAAGCACATTGGCCATATCTTTTTGTGTACAAGATTTGATTGATATGGGTCTAGGTTCAGAAGTGCGACCTGTGTCATTGAAAGCGTGGAAAGCTAGCTCAAATTCGGCATAAATTATATATATTTGATTGATATGATAAGCCTGCATAGGCTTCATGGTCTTCGGTAATATCAACACCAACTTGTAATTAACTGTTCCAGCCTACGCCTTTGACCTCCGTGATGCCATGGACTGTCTTGTAGCAAGAGGAACTGTCCGAAACAAAAGTGGGGCCGTCACAGTGCAGAACGAGAGTGGGGTTGAATTCCTGTACGTTAATCCTACAGGTTCTCCATCGGGCGGCAGCCGTGTATGCCCATATACGAATAACTGTATCAGAAACTGTGTTCCTGTTCTTAACGATCTACGTAAAATAACAAATATTTGTTGTTACTGTTTCCAGAACCTACGCTCGTTTGACATACGAGATAGAAGGAGGAAGCTAGGGTTCGTTGAACTTCTGAGTAAAACGTCACTCAGGCTTGTACCCAACGAAGGCAGCGCGTTCTCAGTTCATTCAATAAGCCCAGGGGATATTTCGGTAATAAGGCTTCGATGGCTTATTATTTCACGTTGCTAACATTAAAATTCATATTTGTTTTGATTCTGATTCTGAATGATTCCATATTATTGTATCGTAGAGCGACGCGGGTTCTATTTGTATCCTATAGATTGGGAGGAATTTGAATAGTCCGCCCATGTGCAAAATTCACATGCATCCGGCTAATTATGAATCGTCCTTCGAAGGAAGTCTCGTGCTTCCAGCTAACAGCAATACAACGCAGATTGAGCAGTGCCTTTGTATGGCAGTCGCCATTGCATTTGTACGTCCCATTCATTTATATTACTCCCAATGAGGATCATCAATTACTACTCCTTATCAGTGTTACCAAAACTATGCATTTGGCATTAAATTCTAGGCTGTGGTTCAGAACAAGGAGTATGAAATTGAGGCAAGGGTTGCAGCTCAACGTGCAGTGGTTGAAGCCCAGGAAGCAGAGGTCCGTGCTGCCAACGGACAAATTTATGGATGCATCGGTGCCTGTCTCGTTCTCTTCTTGATTTGCTTTGGGCTCTGGGGCATAATAAAACTCCTTGCAACGGCGACTTGTAGCAGCCGCTTTTCTTCTAACCCTGGGGTTAAGAGCAAGGGTTGTACTGCATCTGGCTACCCCGATTGGATTTAAATTCTTGGATTACTGTGAGAAGCCTGCTTGTTACACTCAAATAATGAACTATTGGCCATTGGACTATCGCTAAATGAGCATCTACCTAATTCAGGGCAATTCAGTGAGCTTCCATTTCCTTTCACAGAGAACTTGCTAGTGTCTTGCATTTGGCGTCGAATATTGTATATCCTCTACGCTGCGCTGGTGCTGTTTCGTAGCATTAAGGCCTTTTATGAATTACGGTGCCTGAAACTGAACATTAGTTTGTACTGTACTGTTTGATATTATAAACAATGGATAAACCAAGACGCTTTTATTAGGTTTTATATCCTGCTTCGGTAGTCGGAAGGCGTTACATTATTTAGCTATACCCACTTACTGTGTATACCAGTGACGAATAAAAATTTACGGACCTTATTTAATATCCAAACGTAGAGCCAAGCCCGCTAAGCGGCGGAGCCGCGTGCGCAAGTATATGACGAGCCGAAGGCTAGGTCGTTACTCGTATTTTGCATTTTTTATGAATGAGATTTTTAATTATTTCTCGCTCCGCTATTTGGTTATGCTATGAAATGATTTATTCATTATGAAATTATGTTTATCTCAAACCTCTGACTCTGATTTCTGATATTATACAAATTAATTACAGATAAAATTATGATGATCATTTTAGCACCAAAAAATAGTACGCTAAATATACCTAAGCTTATATAGGTACCCTAGCGAAGCGAATAACATGCTGTCGTCTACTATTACTTATGTCTGCGGTTCCGATTCAAGCGACTGTGACCTCTGTTGTCTATTGTACAAACCTAAGTAAACCCGAATACGAGTCCTAAGTAAACCAGAATCGATTGTGTCTAGTAATAAGTACTAATAGCAGTGTGAAAAGCAATAGAATATTTGAAAAGTAAATACCAGATCAGTTGCCCATTTGTGACCCATCGTTTTGGACTTTGCTCCTCCCCTGGTTAGCGCTTATAACGTTTATGTAGTGCAAGAGCCTTTCTTGAAATAGGGTCCAATGCCATAGTGCATTAACCTGCGCCGTAGCATATTAGAGGCGGGACGGTTCCAATCTATTTGAATTTACTTTGAAGATGTATGCTCTTCTATCAGTTTTGGGTTTGAGTCAGACTCAAATCCACCCAAGCTCACCCGACACCAACCTTTTAAAACCGGGCAATCTGTTTGGTGAAATTAACATTTGCGAGGTGTGACAGTGCCAGGACCTGGACCTGGACATGGAACACATAGAGTTGAGCTTGGGTGGTATGTCAAGTCAAAGTGATTTAATAATTCTGGTCCCTGGTTGTTATTGACCATGGAGGAATATAAAGTGTCAACAAATTCCTTTAGGATTATTAGAAAATGTCAACCAAAGTCTAAAAAAATTCCGTTGCTGGGGGTCATGTTTTTGACCCATAAGTCCTGACCCCTTGACCCTAAAAGTCTGAAAAACGAACTTGATCACTGGATTTGGCATAACTTTTTGCTGACGGGATTTGGTGGGTCTGGGTTGATAAATGCGCCTGGAATCCGGCGGCAAGTCCAAACCTTTATATAATTTTATAATAGTTAGACTAGGTGAAGTATATCAGATGGGAAACGAGAATAGCCGTCAATGGCTCACAGTGCACATTATTGCTTGACGAGTTTTCCCGTCAAAAATGGCTAGAGGATATTTCCTTCAGCAGGCCTCCTGGACTCAAAAAGTTAAGATTGTGGAGCTCTCATGTAGTTCGTCCTACGATACAAGAATTTCGGATTTTCCCTTTCAGCCAAATTCAATTTTGTCGATGCGGCGAAGGCTTTTCCCAAGGGACCTTCGTGAAAAAGTAGTTATCGGTTAATATAGTGTTAAATTGTTTCATCCGTTTCAGGGCACTCAGGCTGTATTACGACTTTTTACTGCGGGAGCATTTTTTTCCGAATTTTATAGTGTCATAACTCTTGCCATGAGCCATGCATTTCACACTACAACAATCATTGCACTTGAATATATTTTATAAATATAATAAATAACGTTGTCATGGGTGACACACAAGAGACTGGTACTACAGATAATGGTCATTAGATTTCCAACAGTACATGAAAAAATACAAAAAAAAGTCAGCACAAATTCACTTTTTATTCCGTAATTTCAGCCCAAATCTACTTACAAAACTTGCTTGAGTAGTAAACCTTCTAATTAGTTTAATATGCTAATTGCAGTCGAGTGCATTATTTCTATCAGTACAAAAAATCGTGTTTGCGAACCACTCAACCATAATTTGTTTACTCTTGTCACACACAATGACACAATACGTTTTCGGAATTTTCACTGCCTTCGAGCCTTCTAAGTGAAAATTATAGGGATAACTTGCTAATACTATTTCCACCTATTCAAACGGTGGCCCATCCGTGTAATGTAGCCTTACAAGGTGCGCTTCACCTGCAGTTGGAAATTGAGCATACCCAACCCATAACCGCATACAGAGCTGACAAGCGATGGACCGTGTCCTGAACATTGTCCTTGTTGTTGGTTGGGTTACGGGTTGTTTCCCATCCAGTAATCCGCTTCCAACGTCCCCAAATTTCAAGTTCCAGTGGTTTGGACTCGCTACAACGTACACCGTTCTCACCGGAATATACTACGTATTTGCGTCAGCGGACATGAACCTGAGCAACGACAACGTGAGCATGTCCAACTTCAACAAGGAACTTCTCTCTAACCGGATTATCCTGTACGCGCAGTCCTTGGTCTGGTACATTTGTGACGTTCTCCGAAAGTTCCTTCTCATCCTATTCTGTCCAAGAATCATCCGGTTGGTCAGGGGAATGGCCTATCTGGGGCAGAGAACGGCTTGGAAGCGGGAACAAATCGGTTTATTCAATTATCGGACCGTCTACATTATTCTTATTGCCGTCGCCGTCACTGTACATTTCACGGTTTTAGTCGTTAGCAGGGCTCTCATGTTTATAGACGCTGATGAATCCATTACTGACTTCATTCAGTTAAGCTTTCATCCAAGAAATACCCTTTTCTATACAGCGGCGTACCTGACCAACCACATTTTAGCGTTTTTCCCATTCTACTTTGTACTCTGGTTCGCGTCTCTCTTTGGGCTCCGTCTTTTAGAACTATATGAAAATATGTGTGGAGATATCATTTCAAAGAGTTTGCACACGGAATTGTCAAAAAACGACCAGTTTCTGACAAAACCTCTGCGAAATGTACCCGTTGCACAGCATGGGGGGACTTCTCTGGATGACTTTCGCCAGGACTTCACTCTTCTGAGAACGTTCTTTGACGAATTTGGAGAAATGGCTGGGATCCTTATATTCATGAATACAGCTACCTCAGTGGTCAGAGTCATTTCGGTTTCTTGTACATTCATATTTGGGGGAGGGGAACAAAACTTCTTTTCGCTGCTCATGACGTTTGCAAATAACGGGATCGGCGTCTTCGTGATTATTATGAATGCTTCGCTTGGACAAACTATGACGAACAAGGTAAATACTGTATTTTCGAAAAATTAGGTACGGACCGGAAAAAAAGTATTTATTATAAAAGGTACTCATTATAATTACAAATGTAAACACTCAAACCACCACTTAACTTTTATCGAATGACTTAATAATTTTAATGTTTGTATTGTAGATGGGACGGACTCGACAGCAGGTTCGCGACGCCGTTTGCAGCAATTCTAGCAGCCTAGAGGTACAATTAGCATATTAAAATTTCAAAATGGGGATTGGATGGATTGATGGGAATGCTTATATGTAGTACTTATTTCCAATTATTCACAGTATAAACGAGTACTGAAATGGGCAATATGCTGGGAGTGGAAGCTCACTGCTATGAACAATATGCTCATCGTGGATAACACACTTTTACCAGCCGTAAGAACTACTGTACATAGATAGCACGTTTAACATGCCGATGCTGTTATATATACAATTATTTAAATTCTGACAATTCCAGATAGTTACTGTCGTTATGACCTACATCATCTTCATCTTCCAGCTAGCTATTTCTGGGAACTGACCTCAACTTTCGTTATATTACCTACTTGTAGGACAGCAGATTTTGAACCGACACATTTTGAAACAAACCTCATAAACCTCATATTTACTATGTCTATTTGCAGAAAATACAACATAACAAAACTACCTAGTGCATTCAATCTAGGAGCATTTTTTTTTATATGTATAGCTATTGTTGAAAGTAAGCAAGACGCGAATATTTCGCGTCCAGTTCCTACAGTGGGGAAGCGGAGTTCCTACGAGCGGGGAACAGAAGAGTTCCTACGAGCGGGGAATAGAAGAGTTCCTACGAGCGGGGAACAGAAGA
>JAQFZY010001719.1:0-14233 GCA_034696285.1 Hypogastrura burkilli | reverse complement strand
GCTTTATTGACTAAGCCAAATATTTGTACTAATTCGTTCCAAGCGTAGAGCCAACCTCGCTAAGCGGCAGAGCCGCGTGCGCAAGTATAAGACAAGAGCCGAAGGCGAGGTCGTTACTTGTTATAGACATGAAATTTTGAGGATTTTTGGGTTATTTCTTATTTCCATTTTTTTCTGTTCATTTATTATTTTATTATTTTTTGGTTAGGTAGGTACTTATTAAGTTATCCAAAAATTTCAGGGGGGGCCCGGGCCCCCGGCCCCCCCCTCTCCCTACGCCACTGCGCTAAGGTGGAACGAATAACAACATTTGCGTACACATTTACTTGTCTCGTAATTTTCTCCACTAATGTGTAAAAAGTGTAACTATAGTAGTATACTTAGTTTGCATGGAACTGAATGAAGAATATGCACTTATCTGTTGACTAGTCAAACAAATAACTGCATTTTCTACACATTTGTAGGATACATGTCTCGTGATTCTGTCCACTAAGAGTACGCGTAGAAAATGTAGCTCTTCTTTCCAAGTTAGCGTTTCTAATAATACCCTTTACCTTTGACTAGCCAGACAAGCCCGCGCTAACGGTAAACAAGTGGCCAAATTCTTTACAAGAGATTCTCTAGGGAAGATTTGTCATTATTATGGGATCTCTACGCCATTAATAGAAAATGTAGCATTTTCTGTAAGTTAACGTGGCACTAAATAATATTTACTTTTCCTAATAGCCAAACAAGCCCGCGCTAACTCGAACGAATAACATTTCATACACATTTTAAAGGCATATATTCCGTTATTATATGCACTTAATACATGTGTAGAAAATTTAGCTAATTACTCTTCCCGCGTAAGCATGGGCTTGTTTTGCTATTTATGTACAAGACCGACTTTCTAATCACGTTTCACACATAACCTTAATTCTAGTGACGTCTAGTCATTTATAGACATAATATTGTACGCTTTCCCGGTCCCAGTTACTTTGAGAGCCGGGTTAACGTATCATAAATCTTGTAGTTAGTGATTACCGGATTTCGTCAGCTTCAGGTCTCTGGCGTCATGAAAACGTGGGCTTTAGATCCCGGGACGACCAGGCTACCTTTGTTCCGTGCTTAATCCCTAACTACTAATTATAATCTGGGATGATACCGTACTACGTGAATGACTTGTAGCTTTTAGTTAGTAGTGCCTTTTGCCCCATGAGACCCATTCCATTGCATCAGAACACGTGAGCCTTTTCGACTGCCTCATTCTTGCCAGAGAAGCTTGGGAAGGGCCCAATTAGATCAGCTTTAGATTGACTTGACTTATAGGATCCCGTAAGTATACTTGTATGGATACGGAGTCCGGAGTCACGTTTTGAGTGGGTATTAGTCCATACGTCCTTCCTTTTCGACTTGTCCGTCTGAGCCTCCATTTTAATTGCAAATCGAATTAGGTTATGGACGCCAAATTGAATTTATGGAAATTTGCAATGTGTCCTGCTCCTGGAGAAAGTCCATAACTTCCTGTCATGTAGTATCTAGGTTGTTGCCTTTGAATTGATTAGGGACCTAATTCAAGAATCGTGTCTGATTCCATGGAAGATTCCGGCAATTTGTGCAGCCAGAATTCCAGGGATTGGATTAGAATGACTTGGATGAGGCCGGAAATTTGCGTGCCTACTCAAGCGCCTATTCTTGTACGCTAACACTTGAACTCATAATATTTCTACTGTCCACGTGTCACAGTAACAAGCGGCCTAAACGAAGTACTCAGTAAGGCGTCACGTACTCAAAATATTTTCGTTTTGAGGCCTCAGAATTTTTTTTCTGCAATAAGCAATTTAATATGTGTTGCTTACATGTTTAGATTCGACTATGATTGCATTTAGCTCTTCCAGGGTAGGTACCTACATACGTAAGTGATATTACTTTGCGCTAGAACTACAAAAACGAATGGAATTCAAGTTTACATTATATAATTTTCCCCTAAAATGGTCATTTTTATAGTAAGAATTTTACCCAGTTTCTGCTTTCTTAGCCAACGAAGCCAAATTTAATATGCACAGTAAAAGGCAGAACCTAAAATAACGCCAGATTATTGCAGATCTTAAATGAATGTCCACACCCCTATGTCATTTGTGCACAAAGATTAAATTGATGTAAATACGTATTAGTGTTAGTGGTGCCTACCCTAATGTTCAATGGAATACTAATTTACAATACATAATTTGCCCAGTCGGTGAGCTCTGCTGGATTCTGATTAGGTCTCCCGTGGACCTGACCTCTATGACGACGTTACATTTGATGTTTGACGGAATAGTCCAAATTGATTCCTTGTAACTGGATTTTGATCCCAGGAATAAAAAAAGATCAAATAGGTTCTAATCATGTAGTTTAGGCTTCTCCACTATAATCAACGCGGCAGGAAATTGGGCTCTCAATTCAGCCCAGCCCAATTTCCATTATGCCCATAATGATCCCTACAGGAGCTCTGGACTCAGTTCATTCCGATATGTTTGTCCAAGGTAATGGATGGCCTATTAGGGTGACAAAAGGTTACGCGGTTATGGATTCGGTTGGTCCGTCTGTTCGGCTAAGCCGGTACTAAATGCATGCCACCGGTGGGTGGCCAGAAAAATGACAATTTATAAGGCTACCAGCGTGCTGTTCCAGTTCCACTAAATTTACTGAACTCTAGCCTTTTCCCCTTATGACTTATTGCCCGTTGTCTAGCTAGTTATATTTGACAGAGGAACGACATCATAATTTAAGAAGACCGGCCCTTTCCAGAAAAATCCAAAATCCAGCTTCTGAATGCAGTTGAGCAGTCCTCCAATTAGGTTCTTGTTACGTACTACGCATTATACAGTACACAAAGAACTTCTAGGACCTCAACCAATACACCTTTCCGGGATCGTATGATCTCCAAAGTTGACTCAGGCCCTTGCTAGTCCATTCTGCAATGAACCGGATCTACTCAAAATCCACGTATTCATATACCCCCGTAGGTCTTTCGCGGAAGTATTTATCTGGCTTGATCGAAATTGAGTCCTTGGGATTCCTGTTTGGTCTATAGGAGCTCATTGGATTAGATGTAAGACAAAGCTATCCACACGAGACTGATAGGAGAAGATATTAGCAATTTGCACAACATTCCGTATATCGGATCACTGTAGATCCCCTTCCAGATTCCAATTTGTAGTAATAGTTAGGCTTGGAATTCGGGCCATGCAGGTCACATGCAGCTTCACGCAGGCAGACAGTAATTAAGCAAATATGGGAATAATTAATGAGATTCTTATGCGCGGAAGGGAGAGACTCTTAATGAGAATCCCTACTGATCTTGATCTACGTACAATCTTGATCTGCATTCATATATGTACATACAGATAGATCCGGATCGGATTGCTCTAATTCCATGAATTTTCTGGATCAAAGGTCGCAGTAGTTCTAATATTCTAGGAATAAGTACTCTTTTTTTTTAAAAAAAAAACGGAGGTAAATACAATACTGTAGTATGTATTACTTTTTGCTACCTACGTAATAGAACTGTCGTCTGCTACACACACACGAAGCACAAGACACTACTATCCGACTATGTAACGTGACAGGAAGTACGTTGATGTAACTGTTACCCGACCATGGAATTTCATTTATAAAAGTAGCTCAATGTGTATCGAAATCGTGTTTGTGCCTTTAGGCTAAGCTCAAAATTTGAAGAATTTCTCTTACGCTGATTATTACACTCAGTATTAATCCTACCTAAAAAGTATAAAAATTGCATGAAAAAAATAAATTTTAGTCACAATTTGGAAGGATAGGGGTAAACTTGATTTGGACAACATGAAGCCGGCTTATTCCGCTAAATTTAGTAGTTTTTCCGCAATAACCGTATATTTTTACCTGGCAAGTAGTCGATACGATCCGCTTCTCGAGGTCCCGGACGGATAGGAGCGGATGCTTCTTCATGCTAATGTGGGTAATGGGCTCCATGAAGTCTGTGGCACACACAATTTCCGCGTAGCATTCCTATGTGATCAAAGACACTTGTTTAGACTTTAGCATGAATCGAAAGTCCGGGATTTACGCCTCCATTAATCCACGCGCGGGCCGTAAGCGTAATTCTCATTTGAGGCCGGGCTGAGAACTGCTTATTTCCCTTTGACTTTATTCAACATTTCCCAGAAATTCGTACTATGGGTCTCACCTAATGTTGAATTAATGAATTAGCAGCGGCCAGTTGCTACAATTCTGAAAATTGTCAGATTCAAGGATTTCTGGTACAATGTCGCATGACAAGTCTGTTGCGGTTTCGGACCCGGTTACTTTGAAGCCTAAAACCGAGTAACATGGGACATTCTTCGGAAACAGAAACAGAGGGCACGTGTGGGCCTGACAGAATTACGTCTAAATGATACGATTGTATTGTTTATTACAATACAGAATTCTGTGGTACAGGTGTTACAGATTGCTTGTGCATTTGGATACGGTCATTTTAATTCAGTCGAAAAATGTACGACGCAGGTACCGTTAGAATTGTTTTTAATATTCAAGTTAATTTAACTTTCAAATTTAATTCGGATTGTAACATAATTACAAAAATAAGATTTTGAATATAATTAAAATTGTAGCCGTGATTAAGTATAACTGTTAGTTCCGCGTTAGCGCGGGCTTGCTGGCTAGTTATAATACAGAAATCTGTGTTACAGGTGTTATAGATTGCTTGCGCATTTGGGCTGTATGCATGCTTTGACTACTTGCTGGTCATTCTCGTATTTTTTTCTGTGCTAAATATTAGCCAAAGGTATATTTTGCACCGGTTTTTATTTTTACACCGATTTCGCGAATTAGCATTCGCTTTAACATATTAATTTGGCGCCTGTAGGTACTCACCTTGAGCTGAGCGGCGAGATCAGTCCATATGACCGCAGAGGGAACAATCTCATCAGAAATCTCACAAAGGTTCCTCAAGTGCTACAAAAAGAGTCGTCATGAATTAGAATTGAGTGTCAAACCACAGGAGAGGGTCAAGGCTGGACCGACCGACAGTGTCATGCGATATTCTTTAGCAGATGATACGGATCTAGCGTTTCATGTATTTATTTAACCTTCAAAGGATTGTTGACAATTATGAAACGGAAACTGATACAGTTAACTAATTATTTAATACGGGGAATTCCTACCTCAAGGGGAGCGAGGAGGAGGGAAGTCATGTCCAAATGTCCTTTTGGCACCGGCGTCTCCAGCACGAATTTGGCAAAGAGCTGGAACGTCATTTTAGTAGCAAGGACCGTGGCGGCGTTACCGAGGCTGGTGCCATATGTTGAGTAGGCTCGCATTAGCTCTGGAAGCTAAGATACATTTGTATTAAAATTATTTTATTGCCTGGGGCTTGTATTTTTAGCATACGCAAAAACGCAAGAGCTCGTACTTTCTTTTGAGCTAAAATCTATATTATTTGAGTAGCAATAATAGTGTTATGCATTAAGTCAAAGATACAAAAATTTGGAAAAACAGTATTAGAAATTTGAGGGAACATATTTATATTTTTACGCTAATATTTACATGCATTCTTATATTAACACTGTTTTTTTTTTTATTCAGCACTATTGTTTAGGTAAGTTGCGTCAATTCAATCATTTTACGTTGAGATATAAATACTGGCCCCTTACATGGTCAGAATGCGTGGAAAACAGAATTTTCCCAAGTTGCCAGTCAGCCTTTGAGGCTCCGTTTGAGATGCATTGGAGGATCCGCTTTGTGATAGTGATTATCTGAAAATGAATAATTTAATTTGAAACGTTCATTAGATATTCCCTGTATTTTTTCAGCCAGAATTCAGTATTTCTTGTCATTCTAAATATCCAGCAATTTCCATATTCAAATATCTCACCTTAATGACGTGTGAAAATATCTCATGCATTTCTTGTTGGGAGAGCAGGGAATTGGCCTGGGCCGGGATCAGGTACCTGTCCAGGCCCGCCACAACCTTACGGAAGAATTTAAGTTGGCATATAAAGAATTGCTTGATGAGGTCGTCCTCGTTGTCCAGGAGCTGTAATGAGAGCAAGGGAAAATCCGTAAGGCTTAATACAAAATAGGAGTGAAAGTCGACTTTCTCCAAAGCTCCCCAGCAGCGCCATCCTGATCAAGGCAGGGGAAAGCTCTAGAGACCCGTTTGATCCTAAAGGAATTTTGACGCCATCTGGATCAGGTTATGAAGAGCTCAAAGCTACAGATCATGGAATCCCTTGCTTTCCCTCAAGATGACTCTACTGCGTGCTTTCACCCAACTTTCTCCAACTATTAAAATATTTTGTATTTGCTGATTCTTGCAAATTTAATTTCTGTACTCCAAAATATAGAATTCAGTTCGATTCCTACAAATTATACGGAATGGATATTCCATACCCGACCTGAGTTACATATATTTTTGTTTAACGTCTGCATATGCTCGTTTCGGGCTAAACTCAATTTTTTTTGGGCAGCATTAAATATTAGCTTTTTTGTACGAAGTTTTTTTTTGTTTTGGCCTGTTTAAATACAAGCCAGTCAGAGGGAGCCTGGCCAATAAATCATGGACTCAACGTTGGCGGGCCTGACACAACAATCGATGGGACAGGGAACTAGTGACTTTCTCCTCCGTAACTTTCACCACCCTCCACAATATTCGGGGATCAATAGGAGGGATTCGCCTCAAGGAATCTGTCAGCCCAAATTGATAGGATTATTATGGAGTCCGCCTGGTCCTGCCAGCTAAAAGTTGGGCCGTAAGTTGGAAGGACAAACTTGGCCAGACGTCAACTGGACAGCTGACAGGCGTCCCCATACAAGCATTAAGTGCAGAGCCGCCTACCAGTGTACACATATGTACATTATCTATGTAACCTACTATAGAATTAAGGTTCCTATACTTTACGGCCAGGTGCACTTGTACGAGTTGAGCTTGAGTGACATTCAGCAAATAAGGCCTTCCTGTACAATATACTGTAGCTATGACTATGTTCACGTGCAAATTCCTAATGGACATATATTTGGCAAAAATGCTTAATTTTTGGGTAGTTTTCTTATCAAGCCCTGAATATCCGTAGCCGTAACATCAAATGATTCAACATGCACACAAACCACTGCCTACACATCAAATATAATGCTTACTCATATGGATATTCATATTGATTATTGATTCATACTCATGCCCTACCGTGCAATAATCTCATTTGGAGGAATAAGGGATTCTCAGGTAGGTACATATATACTAGACTTATGCATACAAAGGAACAGGACATAGGACCCAAAAACATTCGGATGCACAGCTTCTTTATTTATCGACAAAACGGAATCCGCTCAGCAACAAAAATTAGTCAGAAGCAGCATAACAAATACAGTAAGAATTGTGCACATTGCATTTTACAATCGATAGGTAGAATCTAGAATACACACAATTGTGCTAAGGTACGCCTGTAACGAAATACAAAATTCACAATCAAGGCAATAGAAAATAAACCATAGTACAAATAAATAAATATTCTACCGGAACTAAGGTCCTAATAATTTTGCTACAAAATAAAACATTGAGGTAGACCGGGTTGTGGTTGAGACAAATACAGCGCGGCATGCAAATAGTACGAAGCAGTACCATTCATAATTTCGCATAATAGTAAGAGCACGACAAGCATGAAATTGAGGGCTTGGAAAATTATATAAATTACGGTAGTATCTACAATTAGACTTAATATTAGTGCAGCTCGAAAAATATAGTCAACCTGAGTCATATATTTGCTCTCTGGGCTAGTGTCCATATTTTTAGGCATACTGAGCCAATAATCCGTCTTACTCTCTGCATAAGAAATTTGCGAATTTGAGAGGAAAGTAATCACTTTGGCCTACTGAAGCCTCAAGCCCGGATCAATTATTGGTCTCAATGACAAAGTCTTCCCGAGACTGATTAGATAGGTGGAGTACGTGTAGTGTAGGCTCCATGGGCTACTTAACCCGGGCAAAAGGCAAAAGCGCCTACAAGGAGATAAGTGAATCGGTCACGAAGGGGGCCCAGACAATAATGATACGCATTAAGGTCCCATCAGAGTCACACCCCGCACTTGAGGCCGCATGCAACCGGCACGTCATCAATAGGAATCGGCAAGGGCTTCTAGGCTCCTAAGTCTATTGGCTACTTCCTATCGACTCGGCCGAAAACATAAATTATTGGAGAGGTTAGACGTAGGTTCCGTGACCGACCTCAATATTGAATCGGATTTTCCAGGAGGCTGAGCTGGGCTGGGCCGGGGCCGGAACGAGGGGCTTGTGGTGGGGCGGGGAGAATTGGGCGGAGGGCGGGGGGGCCGGCGGGGGCGGCTTTAGGATGGAGACGGGCGGGAGGGAGGCCAGGCGAGGGGCAGGCGGGGCAGAGTACTTGGCCGGCGTGCCGGGGCCCTCCCCCTCGTTCCCATTATGGACGGGGCGGGCGGGAGGGGCGGGGTATGGGGCAGGCTCGGGGTTCCCGTTGGAGCTCCGCCCTGAGGAGTCCTCAGCCTTCCGCCTCCATACTTCGAGCAGGAGCTCGTTTCCGGTCGTTCTGGAAAGATAATTCAGAAATTAGCCAATGCATTTAAGTAACATTGAATACAAGCCACTTATAATTAGTACGGGATTCATGGAGTAATTATCATGTAAGGGAGAAGGCCTGGATCGTGTCAGCGCACAATTGAATGCGAATGCTCTCAAAGGGAATTAAGGACCCTGACTCTGAGCAGGCTAGGCTAGGCAACCCGCAATTAAGTAATTAATTTAATATTGCCTGTTCTTGATAATTTCAAATTCCAAAAGCGTGTATTTAAGTGTAGCAGCTTGCTTCTTGCGTATTTACAGAAAAACCGCCGGTTTCTGATACAGGCCGCAACTTTAGAATTTATTAGGGGCTTAGATAATTTCACATTTCCCGCACGAAACGTGTATGTGGTAGCGACCAAGGAATTATTAAATTACATTAAATAGTAGCGGTTTCCGGTAACCGATTTTAAATGCCAATCGGAGATTCGGCTCAAAGAAGCTTTACGTTTTCTATTACGGAATATTATACGTATAGTAGAACGCAGATTGACATAAAAGATTTTAAACTTGTTGAAGAGAATTCAGAGAAAAGTTTTGCTGGAAAGTTTCGCTATTGAGCACAGTTTCCTTGCACCAATGACAATTATGCGGGCTCGGGACCCGCCTGCATAATTTCCACATTTTAAGGAACTTTGGCGGAAGCATTTGGCCGGAAATTGGAGTTCGTGTCCTGAGAAGTTGGAAGATGCCTCTTTACAGGGAATCCATAGGGATAGAGATTCCTTAAATTTCCGCGCCGTAACTCAATTCCCGAATCCTGGAACTTCTTACTTCATTTTGTGGTAAATGGTGGTGTTGGGGACGGCCGTGACGTCCTCCCCGTTCACGCCAATGATTAAGTCCCCTATCTTTAGGCCCGCCCGATCCGCCGTCTTGTACCGCTCCAGCCGCTCGATCCTACGAGAGAGGAAGTAAAACAAAAGAGGTCTGCTTAGCTTCAATCTCCCCATAGCTCTCCACAAGAGGCTGGTTAAATATTTAGAAAAGCGGGGTCGTAAAACGAAAGGTTCTCCTCGGGTCCGGGGCCCATGAATAAGTAATTGATTTCAGAGGAGGGACTCAAATGAATCTCATCCCTCCACCGCAATCCCGAGCCAGGAGCGAAGATCCGGGTTTAATGGCACGTAATTGAGATTCATGGGATCCTTAGGCAAGGTGAGGGGAGAGTTTGGCGAAAAACAACAACTAGGATGGCGAACAGGTTGGAACGTTTTTCAAAACATGATTTCAGAGCCAGAAAGAGCTCCAGTGGTTTAATATAATGAGATTATTTCTGGTCAGGGTTGGCTGCTTTTGTTCAAATTTGCAGCAGGTTAAGTTACTTTCGTTTGAAGTTACCGTAAATTAAATTACTTTCGTTTATAAGTTAGGTAATGTAACACTGTTCAGGTTAAGTTAGAAAGTTACTTTGATTCAAGTTAAGTTAGTAAGTTACCTAAGTTCCTTTGATTCAAGTTAAGTTAGTAAGTTAGCTAAGCTACTTTTATTCAAGTTAAGTTATGTTACTTTCGTTCGGGTTAAGTTAAGTTCGGTTACTTTCGTGAAGGTTAGGTTAGGTTCCTTTCGTTCGGGTTAAGTTAGGTTTGATTACTTTCGTAAAGATTAGGTTAACTTGAAAAGTGAAAAGTTTGGTTTAGTACCTTTGGGACAAGTTCAGTTAAGTTTCGGTAGGAGGATTGATTTACATTAAGTTAGTTCCACGTTACTTCCACAGTTACATTATTCCGGCCCGGTAACTATCATTCAGGTTAAATCAGGTTGAGTTACTTTAGTCAGTCTCAGTTAGGTTAGGTTTGGTAAGAAAAGCGAGCGTTGGAAGTGGACCCAAACATAACCCAAGCAATTCGCCAAAATTATCTTCGCCAAACTCTCCGCCAATTACGTGATGAAGATTTACCTGGGCGGTGAGACCCAGACGACACTGAATCCGAAGCCGGTCTCTTCCCCTTTGGCCATTCGGAGGGTCAACCTGTCCCCACCACCTTCCTCGAGGAGGTCAAGCGGTGACGGGGACGGCGGGAGGAGGAGGGCCTGGTTACTCTCGCAGCAGTCCTCGACCCCGCTGTCCATCGTGGAAGAGTTCTGGAGCCGGGCCCGTGGCTCTTGCCAAAGGAGGGACGGGCAGAGGTCTTCTAGTCTCGTGCTCTCTACGCGCGGGTCACTCGGAAGGTCGTCTCGAAGGATGGGCTCAGTGGGTCGGCGGGACTTTGACCCTGGTCCCGAGTACCTCCTCGTCTCTCGGCTCCCCATTTCTCCGCTCATCTTCCGCTTCCGCAGCTTTAGCCAACTCTCGGTGTACTAGGGAAACAGAACACGTTGGGTACTTTAGTCATTACTTCATTTAGACAGATACATCGCGCGCCAACTCCCTAACAAAAACCACAACAATTGCACGCGGGTCAATTTACAGTAGGTTGCTTTGCTCCCAAAGATTGGTATACCGATTACCGGCCAACTGGAAAATATTGAGTAACTTCCCACTTTATTCGCATTTTGTGTGAATGGAGTCTTTTTTGCAAAATATGGCAAGTTAGAGATAATCTTTAATTGTATACTGGCCCGTTGCTAAAGATGGCTAGCAGCGCTTGCAGCGCCTAGCAGATCATATTGAATAACTTGCCGCATTATTATCCTATGTACGAAATAACTTCACATATAATATCAGGCAAGTTAGGATCAGAACATGCAGCATTGTATTCACAACTGCAACTGTAAGAATGGAACTTCACACAAAATGCGGCAAGTTGGATGGATTATATCCAATTCCTCCGCGCATGCGCAGTGCAACCCAACCCTCCCATTGACATAAAACCTTGTGCCACATTACACAGTCGATTTCTTTCTGCGCATGACCTGGCAGTGACATACTTATTACGTAGACCTGCCTGGGTTGGAATTGTTTATGCCGCCTAAGGATTTCCATATGCACGGTTTATGGCCTGGAGGGTAAGTGCCATTAAATATTAATGCTTTTTCTTAACCGAGAGCCTCGGACCCATTCCTCATGGTAATGCCTTTTCCGCCTATCTCCAAGTCCCCCGCCTCGCCGGCCTCCCGGCAATCGAGCTGATATTACTGGATCCATTATTAAATTCACTTTTCTTGTTAATTTTGGGCACTCGCTCACTCAAGATCCCTTTCCGATTCTCGGGAGCTCCAGGCCTGCCAGGCCCGACGATATAAAATTTACAAGGAATTCCTAATCATACTCATGGGCCCGATGCCTGTGCCCTACAATAATTGGAATTAGGTTCCGAATTCCGAATGCATGGGGGAATCGGGGCTAATGAAAAGGGAGCATGATTTCTCCCTTCTTTCTATTGTTGGAGGGCGAGGGTGGGCTGAGAGCGGGAGCGGGACGGCCGCCTATCGATTTGACTCTTGGGACTGTTGGGACATTGGAGGACCATTTTGGAGCCCATAGCCCCGCTTATGGGAGGAGAGGGAGGCACGGGCCTACACATATACGTAGAATATAGCCTGGGCTCCCAAACCAAAATCCCAGATTCAACTTTCTCTCATCTGCCGCATAGGAGTCGGGACTCGGGACGGCGGAGAAGCACGTAGGGCCCGCTCTATAGATCTACGTACTACCTAGAGTACCACAATGCTCCTGCCACTATGCTTCCCCCCACCCCCTTACACTTGGCTCCGAAGCACAGTCCAAATCCATCCAATCCAATGTGGACCAACTCAAACTCATCCTCCGCAGATCCAGCCGATCCGGATAATGACCATTCTTTTTGGAGACAAGCCGCGGTTCCGGGGGAAAAAAACTTTTACTTTTTATGCTAAACCTATCACTATCCTTCGGCATAGGCAATATGCAAAGGAGCAATGGAGGCGCGCTACAAGAAATAGCATTAGCCTATGATGGCATAATTTATATTTCCCTTTAAATATTTCCGGCCTAAATCCATATTTTTCGGGGTAACCGAGAGTTATTAAGTACAAACTGCAATTATTCTATCGGATTCTGCAACACTTTCCGATGCCGGTAATTATGAATTTTATAGTACCGAAGGCATTACTACTCTGATTGAGGATCCAATTATTTTTGGCCTAGGTACCAACTATGCCTATTGTACGAGACTGTTATTAACCTATTATAAGTGTGAGGGACAATTCCGAGTACGATCTTTAATGATCTCACGCTGATCAATAAATGGGCCCGGCTTATAATTATAGACACTGTCACTGTGCCAAACGTCATGATTGGAAAATCATTAGGCTCTTCCGTGCCTAGCCCTAATTAGGCTAATGTAGCTGTACCGACTTCATTCAGAGTCCTACGCTAGGCTACTATCTAAAATTTTAGAAATCATTACCCAGTACTTATGGGCTACTTAATTTACATAAATATATACATAGTACGTACCACGTGCCGGCTAATAACATACTTTCAGCCCTGTATAAAAAATAGGCTGATATTTTATTTACAAGCTCTAGAATATAATACGTTCCCAAGTATGGAACTTAATTGAGAGCCCAGCCTTTGTCCTGTCTCCTGCCTCTCCGCTGCCCATTGTCGTCCCATGCTCTTCCATTGAGCTATCCAATGTTTATGTAAACATCCCGCCTCATCAGAGTATCCTTTTCCCTAATGGACCCTTTAATAGACCCTAGCCAAACAAGTTGCCATCGCCGTCCTACTTGTCCCAATTCCGCCTCTCTTCCTAAAAGATGTATGGATGAGGTGCGGGGTCCTTTCCCGCTAAACGCTCTCCTCGGAGGAAGATGAATATGAGTTCCCCGGCCCCCCATATATATTATTTATCGATTAAGCGGGGAAGAGCAGGGCTCTATTGTAGTAAGTAGGCTGAGAATCCAGCTTTGGGGCTCACCTCTCTCTTTGGTAGGTCCAAGGTGATCCATCCAAGGAACCAAGTTCTCCGCCTGCAAGTAGTCCTTTAATTATTAAACTATGGCCAGTTGGGGTTTCGGAGGAGGTAGTACTCGGCCTATTGTAGTGGGGGGAAAAGCGGGGCTTGGAATCTACGGCCACCTCAATCTGCTCCCTGATCCTTCTGCTGAGGAACTTGGAGGCTCCGTGTGCCAGCAGCAGCAGGAGAGGGGAAGGAGATTCGGAGGCGCAGACAGGGAAGAGTTCGTAAAAATAAATTTTATCCTCCACTCGGCCCACTAATAACTACTACAGAGAGAGCGGAGCAGAGGAGGGGAAAACGGAGAAAGTGTACAGGGCCCGAGTCCCGAAGGCCGGGGTACTATGGGCTAAAGTGGCCACCAACTTGCCGCATTATTTTTGGAGAAGGTTAAGTACTCCAAGACGGCTCTCAAAATGCGGTAAGTTTGGGGACACTTCCGTCTCTATTGAGCTCAGTGGAGGCTATAGCCACTCAGGCCGGAGAAATTCAGTGGAGGGTCTAGGGGCTTTTTTAGGTATGTATTTGTATGGAGCTGGTAGGAATAGAGCGTAGAGGTCCTTTCACTCCTTTCTCTTACGCCGTGAACTTTTTCCCGACTTTGGCTCACTCTGGAGCCAGTCGTAGTAAGTAGGAGGGACGGGGCCGGGCACGAAATACGGCGTGTTGTGCCTTAAGGAGATCTTATAGGGTAGAGAGAAACGTGTGTAAGGGCATGGGGAAACTTTCGGACACTGTATCTATATTATGGAATTTAGCTA
>JAQFZY010001718.1:0-14234 GCA_034696285.1 Hypogastrura burkilli | reverse complement strand
AAGTTAGGTTACTAACCTAAATTTCGAAAAGTCGTCATTTCGACTTGCGGCTTGTTTCCATGTCCATTGGCCGTTTTTGGGTTTGGGGTGCATAACATATAAATATGAGATAAAACGTATAACGCGGTGAACTGCAAACTGGAATGGATTTAGCTCTGAATGCATGCGTAAGCCTATTTCAGATAAATCCTGTTTTTGACGTAGCAAATAGTTCGATGGACATTCAATCCCAAATGCTACAGCTAGAGTGGATTTTGAAGTAGGTATCATAGGTAAATGAGCCCATACAATGAAGTTCTTTATGAAATGAACTTCGTATTCGTTCCTTGACGCTGACCAAATTAACCTACTCAAAGCTCTACTTTCCAATAATAACACCTACCTCCAGCTATATATTGCTCAACATCAAAAAGTATACAATGCTTCACTATTGGTTGTATAAGGTTTTCGCGTGCATTCTCAATGACTGCAAGATACAAAGTCATCCGTATTAAACTCCATATTTAACAGTTAAAGGGGTTTCCGAATATATACCGGATGAGGAATCCTGACCACGCTGCGGAACACAGACGTAGTGCCCGGGAACTTACGCAGCAACTTGTCTCCGATCATCGGGTAAGTCATCTGTACTTTATACCTTATTTGCAAATTATAAGGCATGTATCGGAGGGTGGCTCAGTGTATAGAATTCCAATCTTACTCTGGCTTCGGCATGATAACAATGTGGACGAGAAATCGTAACAGCAGATTTTACCATGTACCAATTACCAAGTACCATGCGTAGCGTTTTGGGATTATGCATAATAAAATATAAAATGACCGCCGTGGCGAGGAAAGAATACAGAACTATAATGAGCCGAGAGCTTACAGAGTTGAATCAATTTTCTAGTATGGTCATGATTGTGTTTGTACGTTATCTGGATTGGAGAGCTCAGCAAGGCCTCCCTGAACATGCTGGCCCAGTGTAGATTAGCAAGAATCCGCCTGAATAAATTAGTTTTTTGGGTCTTATTTGGGATCCTGTAGGTGGACTGGGCAGACCAGCTATTTGTGAAGGATCGGCAAAAGCGGGACGCGGTTGACTGGAATCGGATTCTGAAAGATTTCCGGCTTGGGAGCTTACTTCATCTGAGCCCAACGACGCTGGGCGGGGATGAGCCTCGTTTCAATGATGAGCTTTGGGAGAAAGAGTGGTACATTGTACGTAGCATAGGATTCATCAAACTTTTAGATCCTTTTATCTCTCTCTTTCTCCGACGTCCCTTTGACTCTGGTACAGCCCATCAGCTTCTCTCTCACATTTCAGACGATTTAAATCTCCATTTGCCCAGAAAACAGATTCCAGCATCCTCAACACCAAACCCACTATCTGATGCAAATCTACTGTGCGACTCCATTTACGCTTATCGAGGTCCAACACATAATCTTAATATATTTATTCCACCTCTCTTATTATGAGTCCAAGTTAGAGGCCCAGACAGATCTACTCGTTTGCGTAAAGCCAAATGAACCTTCGCTTTTGATCCCTAATCGGAACAAAATGTTCGTAGTCAGTATGGACTAACAATCACTGTTGTATTGCTGAAGTCCTATCGGGAGTGCGGACTTAACGTCTAATTTGAATCCAGGCACAGTTTCAAAAATAACTTAAAATCATGGGATTCGAGTGTATTCGCCAGGAACCAAGCCGAACATGATAGTTTACGCTTCCTTTTCGCTACACGTATTAGTTATTAGATCACGGTTCTGGATTTCATGTACATATTTATCTAATTCTATGTATTTCAGCAAGACACACGCACTCGGAAATCCCTGCCAAGACTCGACCTAAACGTTCTCCCTGTCTTCGACGAGGGAATCACAGGGAAGGGCGTCAACGTGGTGATTCTAGATGACGGTCTTGAGCACAACCATACGGATTTAAAGGACAACTACGTAAGAGTTTAATCAACTTAGAATGGGCTTGGAAGAGAGTCTAAAATATGGTTTCACTCTCCTTAGAATCCCAAGGTCAGCTATGATCTGAATGATGATGACTATGACCCAATGCCAAAGTACGGGGCCTCCCCAGCCAATAGCCACGGAACCCGATGTGCCGGAGAGGTTGCGATGAAGGCTAACAATTCCAAGTGTGGGGTCGGGATAGCCTATAATGCGAGGATCGGAGGTTGGACTTTGGATTGTAAAGACGGAGTCAAGTCCATTTAAATAAAGCGAGCTCTTTGTATAGGGATTCGAATGCTAGACGGTCCAGTGAGCGACAGGATTGAGGGTGAATCCCTGGCCTACGCTCTCAACCTTGTTGACGTCTTTTCGGCTTCGTGGGGTCCGAATGATAACGGAGAAGTTGTTGAGGGCCCGGGCCGCCTCGCCCAGACAGCCTTCCTGAAAGGGGTCACCAAGGTGGAAATTTAGGCCATGCCTCTATTGGCCATTTCTCCGGAATAATATTTGGTCAAAGGGAGCCCATATAATTATTTTGTCCACACACTTCCAGGGCCGAAGTGGGAAGGGGACTGTCTATGTCTGGGCCTCTGGGAACGGCGGGGCCAAAGGTGACTCCTGCAGTTGTGATGGATATGCCTCCAGTATCTTCACGCTATCCATAGGGAGTGCCTCGGAGTCGGGCTCCTTCCCTTGGTACGGGGAAATGTGTCCGTCTACCATGGCAGTTACCTACTCAAGTGGAGCATACACCGACCAAAAAATTGTAAGTCATCAAATTAACAAATAGGAGAAAGTCATGGACAGGATCCTATGAACGTGTACCTGATCTGCCCGGTTCCCGTTAAAAATGCCGACGAATAAAATTTCGAACTGTTAGTCGCAATTTAGGAAAGGTTAGCTGTGAAACGTTCACAACCGAGAGCTTCGACATTTTCTCTTTCGACATTTTGTACTTTGACATTATGACAGGGATTCGATTTGGCCATCCTCTTTAACAAATAGTTCAAGGCAACATCTTGCACTACGTGTCCGAATCTGGATCTCAAAATGAGTTTGAACCTACTTCACTCGCACCTACAGCTTTCACTATTTGTTCATTTTTCAAATGGCCTTTCTAACACAAACTACTAACTAATAACCCTCTATTGGGATCTACTGTATAGTCCAATGCAATGAATAAGCAACTGTCTTTCTTTAAATATAACTATTTAAATACAAAATCAATAGGTGCAAGTCACAGTTTTAGGTTTCCGGATTTCATTCATGAGAAACGAAAATTTAATTCGACGGAATTTATATTAGCTGCAATTTATCAAATTGCATAATGTAAATCACAAGAACCAAACCTAAATTACATCTAAGGTTTGCTGAAAATCAAGTTGCATTGATTATTTGCCTGATTGTAGTAACCTTCTTTATTTTGCCGCAATCAGGATAAAAGCTAATTCATTATACTACGATGTGTAGATAAATAATATGGTAACACATATGTATGTATGTACTATATGGATCCCTGTGTCCGAACTCCCTGTGCGTAAGGAGCATATACTGGCACTGCAATGGTTAAATCCTATGGAGAAAGTTTGTGAGCAACCTTCTCCTTCTCTAATGCTGTTGAGTTCACCCGGCGCGGCTATTTGCTCTCCCTGTTACAGTTTGGGCTAGACGAATGAACCAGAATATAAAATTTTCCCACAACCTAACATATTTCCATTCAAAGTCATTGCCCTTATGCCCACCTTCAGCTTGTGGTATTACCTTTCAATTTACAGTACGTTTGTTGCTTTCTCGTCGTAGGCCACAACGGATATCAACAACGGATGCACCACAAGTCACACGGGGACTTCAGCCTCTGCCCCTCTCGCTGCTGGAATCGTTGCACTGACGTTTGAGGCTAAGTAGGTCCCATATACCATATAACGATTTATTTCCCTGACATTCACGTGTGTAGCTCATTTAGAGGTTGAGAGCAGGTGGACAAGTGCGAATAATTTCCGTCGTTTTGTACAGCCCAAAACTAAGCTGGCGAGACATTCAGCATTTGGTTGTCTGGACTTCTCAGCCCAGCCCACTCAAGGACAATCTAGGCTGGAGCGTAAATGGAGTGGGCTTCCAATTTAATTCCAGATTCGGGTTCGGTCTAATGGACGCTCATGGAATGGTTTCAAATGGGCGGAACTGGACCAATGTCACACCACAAAGAATCTGTCGCGTCAAATCACTTCCGCTGTAAGCAAGGCCTCCACTCAATCCTCAACATGCATTCTCATTGATTCCCTCTTCTCTTGTGTCGAATTTCCAAAACGAACGAGGTCATACATAATGCAATACGAAATAGGAACTACAAGAAAACCTAACCTACTTTCCTATCCTCTTGGTTTCTATGGATTGAGCTCCTTTTATGCACCAGCACTGTTGATGACTATAAATTCGTATTTTTGCATGTATGCACCCACTAGAAATTACTAGCAAGAAACTCCTCAGGAACTTTCACAAATTAAGTGAAAGGCATGCTTTCTTCAAATACTTTCTCAGCCCAACCCAGCAGATAGGGATGTACTGAGTTTGTCTAACTTTATTTCCAAAAAATCAACACTATGAATAATTTGCTATAGCACATTTCCTACAGAGACGTTCGAATAACTTCTATACAAAAAAAAGAATAAGCTAATCATTAGTGCAATAGGAAAACCTTGACCATGTTACAAAAATTTAGGAGCCTAACTTTCTATTATTTCCAGCAGGTCGCACTGTAAGTTAGTGTAAGTCTGTACTGTATAAAAGCAGGTGCTTAGTTCCTTACTATGATCCTTTATTCCATATTGATAACAATTAATAATGTTTGTAATTATATTTGCATAAATCACTTGAATAGGTACATCTAATAGAAAACATTATATGTATGAGTCATTCATTACTATGTATTAGATACGAAATTATTAATTAGACGTATTTTGTTTTGAATTCCTCAGAGTGAACAAAGTGATTGACCCGACCCGGGCCACCATCGTGTCTTTCAAAACTGATGCCTGCCAGGGGACAACTAACGAGATAAATTACCTGGAACATATTGAAGTAATTACTACGGTTCGTTACAGCCGAAGAGGGGCTCTTCAAATTCAACTAACATCACCAAAAGGTTACTTACTACTATTTGTAATTAAAAGGGGCTTGATATACATTTGTGTTTCCTCGTTAAGGATAGCATTAAAATTTGGACTTGTTATTCACGTAGACCTACCTAGACCTACCTAATGTTACACTGTTTGGACATCCGCAGGAACCACAACCGACCTCCTAATTCCACGTAAAAATGACGTCTCCTCTACTGGATTCAATGCTTGGCCGTTCATGTCTGTGTGTACCTGGGGAGAAAATCCAAAGGGAAATTGGACACTCAGTCTTACTGATGCTGTAAGCACAATACAAGAAACAAAGCATTTACCAGCCAATTGAAAGTCTTAATTTTTGTAGGAAGGAAAGTGGTATTTTAATTTGGAAATATTGAGGCTAATGCATGTTAGGCAGTATTCACTGTAAGTTAGAGTAATGTATAAGTAATTATATAATATGAAGCTTGGTTTGGTAAGCCTTGGTGAGGAGAGGACGGCGTACAGCCAAAACATACTAACTCATTCATTCATAGTTACTTGGAGAGAAGCTGCCCTTAAGCTAAGCGCCTACTTATAGTTTTAGTCGTACTGGTTAGCTCGAGTTCCTGCCGACTGTTCTACTTCTACGTATTATATGATACGCTAAAGTTAAAAAGCTAAGTTTAACATTTTGTCGTAGAGTCGAGATGCGGAGAACGAAGGATCCTTTGAAGAAGCAACTCTGGTTCTATATGGAACACAAGAGATTCCGGACAGGATGAAGGCAGGGCGTCGAGTCTATCCTGACCACTACAAGAAGAAAAGCGTTGTCCCAAAGCCAGACCTAGTTGAAGTCAAGACTAACCGGCTAGAGAAGATTTTACAAGAGTTGGACCTAAATATTCAGAACTGGATTCACTAGCTAGCTACTATGTAGTATTTTTAACATTCACTAACTCCTAATATTATGATAGTCAAGAATAATTTGTAAATTGCTCTTAATATGATTTTAACTTTTAACCTGTGATAATTTTAGCCATATGATAACTACATAGACAGGAGTTAGTTTGGCCTATTAGTAAGTTCTTATTAACCTGTGCGTAAACCTAAACCTGTCAATTCTTGAATAAATAAATAATACAACTAGCAGAACTATTCCTTTTTCTTGTATTCCACATGTTTATTAATCATTTGTCATCGTTTTCGAAACAGATGTTTGAAATTGAAAAGAGGAAAACAAAGAAACAGGTAGGTAGTAGTTTATAATATTTATACCTTTATACAAGTCTTGTTGGCTAGCAGGAGTTGCTGGTTTTCCTTAGAAGTACCTACGATTATAAAGTAAGTATTACATTACCTTATCGTTCCAATAGTGTATTCTATGTAATAGGTATTAAATATGGGTTTAGTCTAGTTACCTTAATTTAATATTGAATCATACCTTATCCTTGCATTATCTATGAGCAAGCTCATATTCGGCATATAATTTCTTAGTTCAAAACAGTGGTGCGCCGCTCTCCGTACCGTATGTTAGGAAGAAAATATATAAAAACTATTACATATTATTTCAGAATGAACTTTTAGCTATAAATTACGTACAGGCATGGCCCAACTTGGGCATAGAATAGGGTCAAAAATCGAATACTCATATAAA
This sequence comes from Hypogastrura burkilli, assembly GCA_034696285.1. Classification (NCBI taxonomy): domain Eukaryota; kingdom Metazoa; phylum Arthropoda; class Collembola; order Poduromorpha; family Hypogastruridae; genus Hypogastrura; species Hypogastrura burkilli. Next base: position 7,541 of record JAQFZY010001718.1, on the reverse strand, counting down.
ATTGATGAATACCTATTACAATACAGCAGATGGCCTCAAAAAATTGAACCAGCATCATTTCAATTGGAATCCTAAACCGACAAACCCACTCACCTACAACTACCCACACTACACATGTCTTACGTACCCACACTCAAGTTGCCTACCTATTTATGTACATATTCATTCTACACCAACCTAACTTAGGGGCATACTATTATGCACACCTTAGAGTAAAAGCACGAACTTACTGTACTTTACAAGTTACTCCTCCAACCCCTTCACCTAATAGGAGTAAATGTAGTCAAATCAGTGTGCAGAGTAAGGATAGATACAGTTTAAGAGTAGACCCATCGAATCTTCTGATTACCACAAGATTCAACTGACATTTTAGTTGCATACTTACTAAAAAACATAATCAATGACTGTGCACACGAAATGCAAGCGCACAAGAGGAGCTGAAATTTTAAGTTAGGTGGACCCTTCTACAAACCTACACGAGACAAATTCTAAACACTAATAACAAAACCTGCTCAACTTTCAGAAAACCCAACTAGTAATTACCTTATTACTAGGGCTCGAAAGAATGAGTGAAAAACTAACTAAATAGTCAAACCAAAGCCGTGTAAGTTAAAACCCCCAGTCATCCCCCTTGACCAACTACACACTTTATACACACAATGGGTTGTCACAATTTGAAAATGTACTCAATTACATCTAGTAAAATTCAATGTTACATTACGTAAAGTTAGTTTGTAATGTAACGGATACAAAAGATTTGAATCAAGTCCTGCTTACGATACTCCTTTATTCTGATCTCCTAGTCTTACTGTGATGTTCTACGCTTATTACGATATTATTATTAGTACTACTTGTATTTTCTGTAGAACGAGGATGGTTACATTAGTGTCTCGTAAGTTCTTAGTATCCTGGTCTCTTTGCCTTAAATTACATTCGTCTGTAGGGATGGTAGCTTGAGGGCTGTCCAGGAGCGGAATAGCTTCCACCCCGCTGAGGCCCAGGCCCACCGTAACTACCAGCCGTAGTTGCATCCGTAGTTCCGTAGCCAGATGCAGTTCCAGTTCCTAAAATACCATAGCAAACAAACAAACCCACATATAAATCACATAAGCCCACAGACCGAAAGCATTATCGGAAAGAAAATCAAAGCAAGCATTATAATGCTTCAAAGATAATCCCCAATTAACAAGTAACAAACTAGGTAGGTAGTACCAGACTATGTATTACTACAATAGTACAAGTATATGAATCTAGGCACTCAAACCCCAAACAGGCATGCGTCATTACTTCTTAGCAATATTATCCTCCATTACTTAGTAATAGATACTAGAGATTAACTAGGATTTATGAATCAGAAGACTAATCAAATTTTACATAAATAAAAGTTTAACCGATACTTCATGCACACGAAGTAAGCCAAAACTAATAGAGGAACATAAACATTACTCATTATGTCACAGGACAACGCAACTTAGGTTCCCAATATGATAGCCTTACTTAAACACAGTTTCATAGTGACCCATTGTGTGTAATGATAATTAATACGAATTAACTACATCCCTTATCTTTATCCTTACATAGCCTCGACAGTTAGTTTCCGTATCGTATATCCCAAACAAGCAAGTAACATCTACAACCTTAGCCGCTTACGCTTATTCAACCAAGAGAATTTATAACCCTTGGTAGTCGGTACACATACATACTAAATGAAAGTACTACACACTACATTCGAAGAGCTTCTCTACTTATTCCGTAATACATGAGAGTAGTACAAACATCCGAACCATCTGAATTATGTTATATTAAATATCCGTAACGAAAGTATCCTTATTAAAAAATGACAATTTAAGTGTAGCCTCGTACAAAATAGTATTCAAATGCACTCTTGCGTGTCTAAACATATGCCCAGATTCTACCATGGACTCATAAAGTGAGCAGGATGCCAGTACAAACAAATTGCCGTCTAACATACAATAGACCAAACAGCAGAATAAAATAGAAAAACTAAAGGCTCTAGAGCAAAGCATTAGGGGAAACGGAAATAATTAACTACATGCTTCCCGTTCGGGGTCTAATGAACTGTCCAATAAATATTCCAGCGCAAGTTCTGCTAATAGACCAGAGAGGTATTTGCTAAACAAAACAAAAAATGAGGAGAAAGCATATCGAAAGGGACGGGTGAGGGTGGAAGTGCTGGTTAGGGATTGCTTAGACGCTGGAATTGTATTAGGGCTGACCGTATGCTCGAGATCCGTAGGCAGCGGATGAAGAGTCCTGTGGGGGTTGAGTGTAGCCAGCTGAGGATCCATACTGCGGGGTGGGAGTGGAGTAAGGGTAGCTAGATGCAGGCTTGGTGGGTGTTGGACCGGCTGCAGGGGTTCCAGGGGCCGCAGTTGGGGTGGCCCCTTGACGTCCGTACATGTCCGTAGCCTGCGGAGTCCCTGCCCCGCCGCTCGTACCATTCTGACCCATCGAGTAGTTCCAGTTAGCCCCGTAGCTATTCTGGGGCGTAGTACCTGTGCCGAGTATTTACATATTCCGTTCAAGAATCAATCCACCAAGCCTGTTCGGGTTGCAGGAAAGTCTGACCTTCCTATCAACCGCCCTCGAGGACTCCTGACCTTTGGCCTAATCAGGAAACGGGACGCCAACAACTATTTACCTAGCTAAGGATGCCAACCTCACTACCTAAACCTGAAAGTCCTTCAGGTCAGATAAATTAATCATTCGGCAATACTCGTCCTTAAATAGTAAACTTCTGGAAACGCTGCTGGAAGTTATACACAAACTAACCTTCGAAACATATGGGTATGGGTACATTGATATAGATATACATGTCTCGGCAGCTGGTATGCAAGTTAACATTCCTGGGTCAGTTTTATAACATTACCTACACCTAATTGAGCTAAATTTTGAGTTCTGTTTAATTTAGAGAAAGTACTGTATACCTATAATACCTAGTATAAAGTCGAAGTCAAAACACCTGATCCCACCATTACTATTTCACCTATCTTGATTAGTTAAGAATTGAATGACATGCCACAGATGTGAGAATAATCAAAACGACTGTCATTGAGTTGAACCAAAAACTGTTCCAAAAACTGGAACTATATACAGTTTAATCGTCTTTCTTGTCTTGTTTGTGATAAAATCTAATGCACAAGGTCAATTATCAACTTACTCATAAGTAATACGTGCTAACGATAATATTCAACTTAGATAAAATAAAATAAAATGAGGGATCAAATGTTTTGACATTGAACATAGTTATTTTTACTACTAGGTAGGTAAAGGTTCATACACCTAGGACATGTCTAGTAGATGAAGTAGTGTAGTACTTATCATTTAGCAGTACTCGTATGTCGTACTTGTAATCGTAACACACTACGTATTAATTGTACCTACTAGATGAATTATTGTACAGAGTATTGGCCCGCTCACCATAGCCGTAGCTCTGTTGAGGAGTCGTTCCATAGCTACCCCACTGGGGCATCTGCTGTCCACTGGCCGCCGCTGCCTGAGCAGCTCCCCAGCCTTGATAACTTTGACCCCCGCCCGGCTGATATCCTTGAGGAGCATATCCACTCTGTTGCGGTGGGGTCCCCCATCCCTGGTACCCTTGCATCATCCCGCCAGGAGGTCCCATATGGCCCATTGGATTCCCCATCTGTCCCATATGGTTTCCCATGCCGCCCTTTAGAAATTGTCATTACATTGTCCCTATCAAGCCCCCGAGTCCAACTTTATCCTTTAACGATTATATCTGGATAACTCGCAAAAAAAAATCAACAAAAATACTCGGAAAATATTGGAGTACTCTATTCCAAACTATCTACAAATCCGTTATATAAGAAAATAAAAAGAACTATTTCGTTAAAAGTAAAAATCAAACACGAAAAAGCAACTAAATAATAGTAATTGGATGTGAAGTAACTAACCATGGCACCCCATCCAGACTGTCGTCCCATACCCCCACCACCTCTGCCATCACGTGGTTCCGCTCGCTTAATTTCAACCTAACAAACAGTTCCCATGTAAGTTTATATATGTAGTACTTCCATTCACCGACGCATACTTACAACCTTTGGTAACCTTAACATTAATTGTTCTGGTTTATGGAGGGATTAATAATTTAACCCGTACTTAATACCCGAACAGGTGTTATAGCAAAGTACTAAGTATCCGAAAACTGTGAATAAACGATGCTGGCAATAATTAATGGTAAGGCTATCATTTGAACGTTATGTACACCCTCTTTGTGACCGTCAATTTCAGTATGTTTTCCGACTAATCTTACAAATAAGGCCTTAACCATAGCACCGTTTAAAGATTACGCATTGTAACATAAAATTATAATCTCGGACATTATATACCTTAGCAATAACTCTGTATAGTTCGGCTCGTTTATATACAATTATTTACATAATGTATAAAATGTAAAGCAACGTAGATACGGAAATTAATTATGACCACGACAAAAATATACATGTTTTACATTTAAATAAAACACAGTACCAGTACTTAGGTATTAGGTAGAATATAGTGTATAATGTACAACGAGAATAAAACGTTGACAAGACATACACCTCAGCCTAATTTGAAGTCAACGTAAGTACGGTAGAATAATGAATAAACATTCTAAATCAGGTCTCAATCGCAAAATTACTGGAAACTGACTTCTGGCGTTTCACACGTAACATTCAATGACATTGAGACAAAAGGAGTAAGTAATACGTAAAGGATTTACTTATCCCGTGCATAATTTCTATACCTGTTTCCCATTAAGGTTGACAAAGTGTTCTGCAACTAATCTTTCCACAGGATCGTCGGTCTCAAATGAAACAAATCCAAATCCTGACGAGCCAAGAGTAAAAAAATATAAACTTAACAATATTTGGATTCAAGATTACTCGTTCACCTTTACTAAAGTTTAAAATCTTTTTCCAAACATTTCATTTGATTGTTCCGATAAGAACCTACTAAAGTAATAAACCTATCTGTTATTTCTGCAAATGCTTAATGTGGCAAGCCTGGAGGCACGATATCAAATAATTCAGGATATCATGTACTATGGGAGAGACTTTAATTTTGGCTGATACGATTACTGCAACTCTATAGAAATTAGAGCTGCGTTATCTATGTATATACCAGCCTACGCAAAGGTTAACAAGAAATAGAAAGGCACCGAGTAGTATTGAATCCATTACCAAATGCGAGACTGCTTCTCGCCATATAATGGTAATCTTAATATATACAAGATTGAGAAGTGGGGCTAATGATATTAACTGGCACATAAGATGAGTACTAAAAGCACTCAGATGAGGTTGGAGGGGACTTTACAAAAAGTTAACAGCTAACGTTACTAGGGCAGGACTTCTATAAAGATGTGCTATGCTTCAATTGTAATTCTTAGTTCTCTTACCTAAATCATACAAAAGTAAACAGTAACACACATTTAATTATATTTTAAAACAAGCCATTGTATAAATATCTAATATGTTGTATAGTGTTGATAACTTACATTATTAGATTAAATTCAACCAAAGCGACCTTCCTTCTCTAGTACGACGAGTATTGATGAGTTCAATAAGAAAAATATGTATATAAACTCTGTTCTCTGATACGGCATACGAATTCAATATAATTTACCGGAACTGCTCTGTATTCTGGTAGTGAGTAGGTTGGATATTATGTTTGGTAGCTACTGGTTTACAAGCCCAAGCAAATCAATCTGTCTAAAGCTTTTCCACATCCTCGAAATACACTTATCTTTCATTTGGAAAAAGATTTTTAAACTGCTAGTGACAAAACTACTAACCTCTCGTTCTTCGGCGCTCTTGATCATACATAATTACAACTTCGAGAACTTTGCCGTATCGGTCAAAGAAGGATCGAAGATCGGTTTCAGTCACATTTGGAGGAAGTCCACCAAGAAAAACTTTGGGGATATTCGTTCCTCGTCTCGGCTTTTGTAAGGTCCGTGGATTACATGGCTTAGGGTCAATCTGTTAATGAAAAAGATTCAATTAATAGTACGAAACTAACTAAATTATATTGAATTCTGCATTATCCAGAGACATTAGATAGCAAGGACTAAAGATTGGTTAAATTGTAAAAATAAATGCAGTTCCTTACTGTTCTCCCATCCAGTTGATGTGGTCCACTGTTTAGAACAGCGTCGACGTTGGCCGGATCGGAGAAGGTTACGAAGCCGAATCCACGGGACCTACCAGTGTCTGGATTCTTCATTACTACAGAATCTACAACTTCTCCAAAACGGCTAAAATATCTCTGAAGACCATCAATTGTGGTTTCCCAACTTAATCCACCGATGAAGAGCTTCCTAAAACATGAACAATGAACGTGATATTAATTATTCAAATAGTAGTGACGACGGACGATGTCGCCTTCGGCTCCTGTCTTACACCAGCGCACGCGGCTCCGCCGTATAGCGAAGATGACTCTCATTCGAACGAATTTGTACAAAGGTGAGATTTAGCCATTTGGCACCTACTTATAATCTAATAGATAAAGCGCTAAGGGTCTTGATTTCTTGCTTGATTACTTGGTTGGCTGAATACTTGCTAACTGTTTGGCACCGTATATACGCGTTGTTATGTGAACATTGTTTTTCACTAATTAATTAAGTCAAGATCGCGACACTGCACACGTAAAGCAACTGGAAGGAAATGTAGGAGATACTTACATACTCCACACTCCAACATACATATACGTACATCCTGACAGACGTCTCTATTGCGTGTGCCGCGCCGCGGTCGTACGAATGTACGGAGTGTAGCGCTGAATGCCAACGGGCGGTACCGCTTAGTTTATATGACTAAACTTTAAACGTAAAAAAAAAAATTGATCCCCGTGACTCTTTTCTCTTTTCTTTCTACGCGGTTTTTACAGCAGCTTGGGACCAAAACGTGTAAGTAGCTAAAGATGAAATGCACAATAGGCCAAACTGACACTGACGCAAAGAAGTGTTGCTATTATACGAATAGCAAAACATGTTTGAAAAAAAAAAAAAAATTGAATATTTTGTAAAAATTCATTCTGTTTCTTTCAGAAAAAAATATCACAAATCTGCGAGTTTTAAAAAAATGCCTTGTTTCTCTCTTTCAGCACAAATATGCGGGTTTTGAAAAAATGCCTTCTGTTTCTCTCTTGTTGGAAAATGTCTCACAAATCTGAGTGTTTCAAAAGTTTGAAATACGTTTTTTAAGTTAGCCACTTTTAAATGCAGTTCGATATGGCGCTTTACGTCGTTCAAGTTTATATAGAAGTGATGTTTGGTCTATTATGCGTCGTTTAATTTGAGTTCACATATAATATGCGTTCTACGCTTATACATGAATCGCTTAAGTTCATACTATGTTCCTAAAACTTAAAAATGCTTAGTCAAGTGCATGAGTTGAGCCAGGTCCATAATTTTGCTTCTCAGGATATGACTAGAAATATAGTCCCGTATGGAAGTGGTCTGCAGAATTCTGCAGAGAAGTCCACGCACATCTCTGCAGAAAATTGGAACACTTTCT
>JAQFZY010001717.1:0-14242 GCA_034696285.1 Hypogastrura burkilli | reverse complement strand
CAGTTTTTTTGGCATTCCCAAATAACAGAGCACAAGAAACCCACCACCGGACCAGATTGATGAATCCAATAGTAATGCCAATAGTACAGCAGATTAGTATTTAACATTTTATAGATATGACCATGATAGAACACTTAGTTTGGCTTGGTTGAAGATACCGGGATTAAGCTTCTTATTTCGGTATTCTTAGATCTTGACGTCTCTGTGGAGTGACTTTATGGAATGCGAATGAAAAAAATGCACGCTCGGAAAGTCCAAATAGGATTAAGTACTGTTTACCTATAAATTGTTATGCAAATGTTTCAGCTTATGCCAACTACATATAAATCATAGTTTCAAGGCCAGAGTAGCCTCAGTCAGCTCAGTGATAAGCTGTAGCTGTACATACAGTTCACATCGGACTCGCCTTGTCTATTGTCCTAGGGTTAAATAATATTTTTTTTAAAAAGCGGACTTACTTTAGTGTGTTGTGAATAAAGTTAAGTACCTATGTTTGTTGCATATTAGCTTCTTGTCATCATACTATTATATTTCTAATTTCGAAATTAAGCAGTACAGTTTCGTACTCAACAAGTAAAAATGTCCAAAAGATATACCAGTAGTCCAGCTGCGCTAATAACAGTATTTCTACTCCACTTTACATACGGATTGGACTCCCAGATCAACGTTGTTCAAGGAGAACGATTTACCTTGAGTTGCGATCTCAAGGTGTCCGCCGATGAGGCACTTAGTTGGAGACAAATAAAAAATGATAGCGTTCATTTGATTGCTGTTGGAGATAATATTTTAACTCCGGATGAGAGGTACGGAACTGTACGGGGCAATAAACTGGAACTTCGTGACGCCCGCTTACGGGATTCGGGTACTTATCAATGCTTCATCGGCGAGGAGCCTTATCAGCAAAAGCAAACTTTTACCGTCAATGTTCAGCAGGAGGGAGTACCGGGAGGTTGGTGAAATTAATTTTTATTATATTTGCAAGATTTGACATCAAAAGATTAGCTTTCCATTCAAGCAAAAGAATATATCTCAATCCATTCGAAATTAATTTCCCACAAAAAACGAGAATAACAGAAACTTTACCATTTTTTGGATACTTCATGAAGATGCAATAGTTCGCTAAGTTATAGGTAACGAAATACTTACACTGTACTAGTATAGGTATGCATAGTATGAAGAACCCAATTTGTTTTATGTGCATGTGGTAATAGCGTCGTATCGTAACTATTTATTTATAATTCCCAGTCCCAGCATTAGTGGATTCTCGAAGGATCCCGTTAAGGTTCTTCATGCCGAAATACGCCTTCCGTGGTCAGCGCGTTGAGACTGACTGCCAGTTTGAGGTAGACAGCGATCAACTCTATTCTATTAAATGGTATAAAGATAACATTGAATTGGCTCGGTAAGTTGTATTAACTGAAGACTTGGATCCAAGTGACCTTCCAAAAATTAAAAAGGCTGTACATACTATACTATTTATAAAAGGTATGTAGCCGGGATAACTGCCCAGAAAGATAGATACCAGTTCGAGGACCCTAGAGTGGTGAAAATCGTTGTTGGCACAGTATGTCAAGCATTAATTTATCCTTACCTAACCATGTGTTAAACTAGTCGTGCCTATATGTCTTTGGGTAATTTTTAGAGTGAGAACGGGACAACTACGGCCATGTTACAATTAACGGTTAATGGAAGCAGCTCAGGGAAATATCGGTGCGAAATAGCAGAAGAAGCGCCTAGCTTTCGAACCGAATTCGAAGAGACTGTAATGATTGTTGTTGGTGAGTCACGTTACCTTTTCATTTGTCCAGTTTATTTTCTCAGTCCGACGAGGTAATAGTAGTATTGTCATACATGTTTCTTGATCCCCTTGCAGAGAATGCCTCCGAACTGAGCCAACTAAAGACTAGTACGGAGAGTCCAGGCCTAGTTAATGGAGCTGGAACTCAATGGAATGATTCCCTCGAAGCCCACTTGAACAACCTTCAAATGCTCTTCCAAACTGAGAAGCAGATCCTGTCCCGCCAACTTGAGATCCTTGAAACCGAACACTTGCTCAGGAAAAAACTTCTCATTTCCCAAGCGGAATATTACAAGTCTTTAAAGGAGTCAGTTCAGAGGTCTTAATCATACCTATCAGTCATCACGTCAATCACCCCTGCACATTAATATGGGCCGAATCATTTAAACCCGTCGAACATAGGTGAACACGGTATACGCCAAAATGTCAGAATTATTTACTCAAGGCCTGATATTTAACGCTCATTACTTTCCATCAAATATCTTTCAACATTTTTCACCAAAGGATTAACTGTTCTCACTATAGGCATCAGAATTCCAGCTTAATATGACAAAATGCTCGACATAACTTTAACCAGACGTTTGCATACAATACTTGTATCAAGTGCAAAAAAGGGATTAGCTCATTTAATCATTACACAATCTTAAACTCTAAGGTAAAATAAAATAAACAAAAGATTAGGGGCGGATGGAAATTATTTGGTGATGAAGTCGGTGCTTTGGGAATCAATCGTTGGTGAGAGGCTTTAAATTAATTGGTTAGTGTTATAATGATGGGATTTATTTACTTGACGAATCACGAAGAGCACAATTATTGCCCGAGAAAGGTCAAGTGTTTTTTGTGCTTCTAAATGAAAAAGTAAGGTAACTACGAATAAATAAATACTTTTACTAGTTAGTAATTACTACATACATAAATTCATATGTGGAGGAGATCATGTTTTGATATTCTTGAGAGGTGTTTGGTGAAAGACAAATGGACAAGCTATAATTAAATTTGCAGATTCAAAATACGCTGACGTAGTACTGTGCAGGATGTACATATGTATGTATCTGGTATGTAAAGTATACGTATTTAAGTGACAGGTATTCTGATCCAATGTGATTCGCAGAATCACAAGTACTATTCGCTCTCCGATAATACCGACCCCATAATATAAAAAGCTTCAAGAAAAGCCAAGAGTCGTTAGTTGCCAGCTAACAGGCCTCCGACGCACACCGTTGTATTCATAGAATTAAATTATAGAATACCTACATAAGTTGTGAATTTGAAGAGGCTATTAAGCTCGATTTAGTCCAGATGATGCCCCTAACTTATACTGGGCTCCAGACCGTTCTAATAACTGGATTACTCCTGGGCTTTACATATGGAGCTGACTCCCACTCGAAAATGGAGGTTACGGAAGGTAGCTCGTTCAGCTTACGCTGCGAGATCGAGATGCCGCCGGATTCCGCTCTTGTTTGGAGAAAGCTCAATATAGGCGGGAATGGGCGTGAGACTATAATTGTGGTTGGAGGATTACTTGTTATCCCGGATAACAGATACAAAATCAGGGATGAAAATGGATTCGAACTTCGGAACGTCACCTTAGGAGACGCCGGGGTCTATGAATGCTTCCATAGCGGCGACAACTCTCCTCGCCTAACGTATACCATCAATGTTAAGGGGAAGGCAGGACCGATAGGTTAGTAGTTCCGTCTGCGTTAACTAAAATATAAATTGTTTGTAAACTTAGATCATTGCTAAAAATATTATCTCAAAAGTATAAAAACATTAGTTTTCTTCAAGAAGTTTCAGATGACTCTACCAGGAAGCCGTTGAGGCTCATGATGCCCAGATATGCCATCCGCGCTCAGATTGTAGAAACTTACTGCCAGTTTGAGCTGGGAAGCGATAGCATCTACGCAATTAAATGGTATAAGGACAATAATGAGTTGGCCAGGTACGTGGAATACTTACTTAAATCTGAACTACCGACGCCGTGCTACTGGGTTGAATTTAACGCCACTTCAAATTCGGAATAGGTATGTACCCAAGGAAGTCCCTACCGTGAAACAATTCAGATTCATTGGGGGTAGTGTGACGAACGTCACAGTTTTTACGGTATGTAACGCTCAAACGTCTGATTAGGCAAAATTGACATAGATAATCCGAGTTATGTGTATTTAGTTACTGGTATTTTTCAGAGCGTGAATGGGACCACAACCGCCACACTATTGCTGCGGATGGATACAATCGGTTCAGGGACTTATTCCTGCGAAATGGCTGGAGACGCGCCGGACTTTCGAACCGAAGTCGGGGAAACTGTAATGACGGTTGTGGGTGAGTCTCGGTTAATAATTTTCCGTATAGTCCATGCCTAACACAAATAAGTTTTTTTTACAGAAATTACAGCATGCAGCCATGTGAATTTCTTTTTCCAAATGTATTGAACCTGCTAGACAATGAGATCGAAATCTAACAATTGTTTAACATTTTTCCGGCGCTAATGTTTTTCGCATATGCTATAATCTTCATTCAACTATGTTAGCTACTCTGTTGCCACCTTTTTTCTGGTACGTAGCTAAGATATTATAACGACAATTATACCATTCCGTTGTAGGTATGTTTATTCGCCCAGCTTATACATAATTTGGAATGTATACTATTTTATGACAGGCTAACGCTTCAATTTTTTTTCCCCTTAAGATAATGATTTTGAGCTGAGTAAATTAGCGAATACATCGGAAAGTCCAGAAGTGAGTAATTCTCTCGACGCCCACTTGAGCAACATTCAAACAATCTTCCGAAACGAGAAACAGATCCTGTCCCGTCAGCTCGAAATCCTTGAAACTGAGCATCTGCTCAAGAAGAAACTGCTTACTTCTCAGTTGGAATACTATAACACATTAAAGGAGGCACTTCAAAGATCCTAAGGGCATTTTTCTAATTATAATAGCGTTAACGTGCTTGTGCGTTTGTCGATAAAAGTATGAACAATACGGGGCATTATCATGGACACGCTGTTAAGGGGATTTGAATTGTCACCTCTAGTTGGGACCGTTATGTAATGTTTTAACGCAAAAGCTCGTAAAGTTAGTTTTATTATGCCATATTCTTGACCTGTGTGAAGGTTGAAGTCTCCCAGTATGTAAATGGTCTTATTCTTACTAGAGAGTTGGTCACATATTTCATAGAAGGGCAGAATGTCTTCTTAAATCTGAGAAATGGAGTGAGACGGAGGTCTGTATACACACAAAATAATAAATGACTTGTTCATTTTGAATTGTACACTTAAGGGCAATGATTTCAAGGTAACTAGGAGTAGGGTTCAGAAGTTGTAACATAGAGACTGTATAAGCCCCTTTAATCATTATAGCTACACCGCCTCCACCTTTGTGTAGACGAGCACACATTTAAACGAGCTATAGAGGATGAGAACTTAATGTTATGTATTTGACTTTTCGGACAAACCTGAATTCGGGGGGTTGATGTGATCTAGCGATAATATGCCCTTCCTGTTGGGCGTAGAAATCAGGCTCGGATTCGGATGCAGAAGGTTGAGCGGTGCTAGGGCATTCCTTCCCGTTTTCACAGGCTGGATCGGATCACCATGTGAATTCACCAAAGAGTCTTGACCGTCAGCATGTCTTCCATACCCAATCCCGGATCCTAGTCAGTCCTGCATGTCCATTTGAGTTTGAGCCTGAATCCGGAAAAGCATCAAGTGGCCACGAGTGTCCCTATCAACTCCTCCACTACATGAAGATTAGAGCGTACAGAACGCAGAGGTGTCGGGTCCCAAGGCCAGGCACGCGTCCTGTCAGCCGTTCCAGATGTTTCTCTTTCAGCTACTTGTTGAAAGCTGCTCAGGGCAAGATCGGTGCGAAATTGCGGAAAAATGACCTAACTTTCGAACCAACGTCGGAGAGACTGTAATGACTGTGGTTGGTGAGACACGTTACCTTTTTCATGAGTCCAGTTTATTTTTTGTGTCTGACGAGGTAATACTGTCATACGTGTTTCTTGATCCACTTGAGAGAATGCCTCTGAACTGAGCCAACTAAAGACTATTACGGAGAGTCCAGGCCTAGTTAATGGAGCTGGAACTCAATGGATTGATTCCATCGAAGCCCACTTGAGCAAACTTCAAATGCTTTTCCAAACTGAGCAGATCCTGTCCCGCCGCCATCTTGAGATCCTTGAAGCCGAACGCTTGCTCACGAAAATAATTCTCATTTCCCAAACGGAATATTGCAAGTCTTAAAAGGAGTCAGTTCAGAGGTCTTAATCGTCTATCACACCCACACAATATTCTTATCCAAATCATTTAAATCCATGCAACATATTTAAATACGTGAACAAGGTATACGCCGAAATGCCAGAATTATTTACTTGAGGCATAGTATTTAACGCCTACTACTTCCATCAAATAACTTTCAACATTTTTCACTAAAGGATAAATTGTTCTCACTATAGGAGTCAGAATTCCAGATTAATGACAAAATGCTCGACCCAACTTTACCCAGACGTTTGCATACAATACTTGTATCAAGTACAAAAAAAGGATCAGCTCGTTTACTCATTACACACTCTTAAACTCTAAAATAAACTAAAGATAAGATTAAGGGATGAAAATTATTTGGTGATGAATTCGGTGGTTTGGGAATCAATTTTTTGGTGAGCGGCTTCGAAGGAATTGCTTAGCGTTAGAATGATGGGATTTACTTGACGTAGCGCGAAGAACACAATTATTGCCCGACATAGGTCTTAAGTGTTTTCTGTGCTTCTAAATGAAGAAAAGATGTAATTTTGAATAAATAAATACTTGTACTTATCTTGGTAAAACGTCCAAGTATATGTAGTAATTCTGTAGATCATATTCTAGTACTACATATATAAATTCATATTTGGAGCAGATCTTGTTTTGGTATTCGTGAGAGGTGTTTGATGAAAGACAAATGGACAAGCGCCGTCAAAATATGCTGAAGTAGTACTGCACAGGATGTATGTATGTATCTGGTATGTATTGTATACGTATTTATTTGTGCATGGTTTAAGTGAAATCTCCAGGTCTTCGGGTCCAATTGGATTCACAAGATCACAAGTACTATGGGCTCTCCGATAATACCGAACGCGAACGCATAATATAAAAAGCTTCAAGAAAAGCCAAGAGCCGTTAGTTGCCAGCTAACAGGCCTCCGATACACACCGTTGTATTCAAAGGATTAAGTTCTAGAATACGTAATTTGTGAATTTGAAGAGGCTAGTGTTTAGCCCAATTTCCAGGTCAAGATGATGCCCCAAACTTATACTGGGCTCCAGACCGTTCTAATAACTGGATTACTCCTGGGCTTTACATATGGAGCTGACTCCCACTCGAAAATGGAGGTTACGGAAGGTAGCTCGTTCAGCTTACGCTGCGAGATCGAGATGCCGCCGGATTCCGCTCTTGTTTGGAGAAAGCTCAATATAGGCGGGAATGGGCGTGGGACTATAATTGTTGCTGGAGCACTTCTTCTTATCCCAGATAACAGATACAGAGTCATAGATAGAAATGGATTCGAACTTCGGAACTTCACCTTACAAGACGAAGGGGTTTATGAATGCTTCCATAGTGGCTACAACTCTACTCGCCTAACTTATACTGTCAAGCGGAAGGCAGAACCGACAGGTTAGTTCGTCCTTCGTCTACGTTAAGTTTAATATTTGAAAACAAAACTTATAACTTTAAAAATAGTATCCCAAAAGTATAAAAAATTCCTTTCCTTCAAGAAGTTGCAGGTAACTTTACCAGGAAGCCGTTGCGGCTCATTATGCCCAGATACGCCATCCGCGCTCAGATTGTAGAAACTTACTGCCAGTTTGAGCTGGGAAGCGATAGCATCTACGCAATTAAATGGTATAAGGACAATACTGAGTTGGCCAGGTACGTGGTATACTTACTTAAATCTGAACTACCGACGCCGTGCTACTGAGTTGAATTTAACGCCACTTCAAACTCGGAATAGGTATGTACCCAAGGAAGTCCCTAACGTGAAACGATTCAGATTCATTGGGGGTAGTGTGACTAACGTCACAGTTTTTACGGTATGTAAAGCTTAAACGAAGGCTTTGGAAAAATTGAAATAGATAATCCGAGTTATAATGTATTTAGTTTCTGATATTTTTCAGAGCGTGAATGGGACCACAACCGCCACACTTTTGCTACAGGTGGATACAATCGGTTCAGGGACTTATTCCTGTGAAATGGCCGGAGAGGCTCCGGACTTTCGAACCGAAGTCGGGGAAACTGTAATGACGGTTGTTGGTGAGTCTCGGTTCATAATTCCTCGTATATTTCATGCCTAATTTTCTGGTACCAAGCTAAGATACTATCCAATATCTTAGCTAGGTACCAGAAATAAATTATTCCATCCCGTTTTAAGTATGCTTACTGATATTTGGAATGTAAAGTACCTATACAATGACCTACGACAGTAACGCTTCGTTGTTTTTTCATTAAGATAATGATGTTGAGCTGAGTAAACTAGAGAATACATCGGAAAGTCCAGAAGTGAATAATTCTCTCGACGCCCACTTGAGCAACATTCAAACACTCTTCCGAAACGAGAAACAGATCCTGTCCCGTCAGCTCGAAATCCTTGAAGCTGAGCATTTGCTCAAGAAAAACCTGCTTACTTCTCAGTTGGAATACTATAACAAATTAAAGGAGGCACTTCAGAGATCCTAAGACAATCATTAGAGAATACCCGCAAGCTAAGGGTTTTTCCGTTTCATTTAAGCGTAAGACAATAAAGTATTTGATATTAAAGTATCTTAGAGAGTGATTTATTTGATCAACCTAGAACAGGAAAGCATCTTGCGTTATATGTATACAGGAACACATACAGTGAAGTATGTATGTGCTCTGGAAAATATGTGCAGAAAAATATTGATTTAAAAAATAATCAAATCTCTTAAAATATTTCTGAAAAAACTGTCATACAGTAGTTTAACTAGTACGTATAAGTTTTATGTACTGCGTTACAGTATATTATCAGAATACTGAACAAAATAAATTATAAATATGTAGATAAGCCTACATATACTTCCTCCAACTCGTACTAATTAAATCATTTTAAAATCAGATCCATTGAAATAAGTGATTACTATTTCCAAAATCTACAATAAATATATCAATTGCAAAGAGGTCGCCTTTTTCGATAAAAAAAACTGTAAAGGATATAACATAGTCCTTGAAACTGCTTTTGCAATATATTTGCTGTAGTGAATCATGAGAAACTTAAACATGTCCATGTAGGTACTACATATATTATGTAGATCACCTTTACTTCTGAAAGCTGCCTTCCTCCATCTTCAACTCATTAGAATAGGCCTTAAGTATCCACAAGAGGTAGAAATCATGAATGAGAGCAAATATTGCAACGGCCCCAATAATCGTCTTGTCCTCAGAAAGAACAAATGCCACAATTCCAAAAGCGCATGCAATCCCGAGCAACGCCCATTTCAACCTCCACCAGAGTTCAACTTGTCTTTGATTCCGCTGCAATGGTTTCAAAAAACATAATTCATGGAGTACAATATATTTCTTTCGAATATTCCCTCCATACTTATTTTGAGCACATACATATATGAAGATAAAGCATGAGCTTACCTGATAAACTTTCCTTAGAACGTATGAATAGAGCGGCAACTCAAAAAGAAAGACCCCAATCATGAAGCAGGTTAGACCAACCACGACACTTTCTGGAGACAAAATGAACTTAATGTATTTATTCCTTTGCCAATTCTGAGGGACTCATCTTTATTCGAATATAAGAAGCTATCTGTAGAATTGGTTCCCATACTTGACAGTGTTAGAAATTGTATTTCAACACTGTAGCTCTCCAGGAAGCCGGTTAATGATTTCTTGCAGCAGAGGTAGACGTAGAGGAAGGCTGAGGTGACGCAGAGGCAGATAATTGGCCTTAGCTGTGTGGTAAAAGTTATCTTAGGATTTTATTTGAAATGAAAGTTATTAGTGCTTACTTATATCTCATTCAACAATAGCGTATATTTTATTAAGGCCATATTCAAAAAGTGTACGCTTATTTTTATTTTTGTTTATAAATAGAAATTAAAGGACTTGTAAAATAGAATCACTGAATTACGGGATCATAGTTATAGATTATACTTACGATGGTTAAGAAGGTTATTAGTATTGCCCCTCTACGAAGGGACATTATTCCACAGCACGGGTTCACCATATCGTCAAATATTTATCCAACTTTTTACTACATAGAAAGAAATTTTCCAGAATACACTACATAGAATCCAAACATGGAATATAAAAAAATAACAAGACCCAAAATGACACAAATGCAGACATGTAGTCTAGTAAGTTCCACTACTTTTCCACACGAGGTATTTTTGCACAATAAATGCCAATCTAGAGCGTGTATAGGGCTGCATTCCATTTCTATGTAATATTAGTAAACACTGTATTAGTGAATCATGACAATTACTACCTTATAAACGATATGCATATAGGCACTCGGGGAGTACGCACTTTATTTTGCATGTGTGTCCTTGTGCACTGTTAAATGCATTACAGGTACATAGCTATTCCTATGAACATCCATGGGCGTTTCCAGCATAGGGTTTTTGGGGTTGACCCCCCCGCCCCCTCCCTGAAATGTCGGACCTTATGGAAATACTATAACTAAAAACCCAAACATTTTTCACCTGCGGCGCAATTTCGTGCCCATTTACGTCAAATTTTGCTCACTTCGCCTCGATAAAATCATGTTCGAAGAATTTTTAGCATGAAAATTAAAAACATTTCCAAGCCCCCGGTGGCTATGGACCTCATGCTACGCAAAAGCCCTCCCAAAACTTGAGGCTAAACACGCACATGTGAACATCAACCCTTATCCCCCATCCATCCAACCCTCAACAATTGGGTCTCTTCCCATGAGATGAGATTAACTTTCAGATTTTCGAAAGCTGCTTGTTCGTATGCAGATGTATGCTATGCTATGACTCTTTGTGATTCCTGATGTTCTATGTTATTGTTAATATTCTGCCTACTCTAGTCCATTTTTATTATACTATTATTTGACCCGACGCCAACGGATACTATATTGTGATATATCCTATAAATTTCATTAGTAAAGCTTGTACTTGTACATTAGTATATTATTCTGCTAACTGAGCACTAGATACGTAAGAAATACATATGTATAATATACGTCATGATTTTGTGAGTTTTAGGAGATTGATCATGTATTAGTTCAATACGTATATTACATCAATTCAATAACTACACCTTAACAAGTTAAGTTGTTATAGTGTACCTACTGAAGTTATTTTAGTGGCATTGTCTAAGTATCTCAGTTTAAACTATTATAATATCTGTAAAAGGAAACCCCGGGTTATTGATTTAATTTTTAATTACAGACCTTTATTGATATAACGTTCATAACTTACTCCGAAAATAAACGTTTGAATTGTTTGCTGTACATTATGATCAACTGCTAAAACATCGAACTCGAGTAGAAATCTAGAAATCTCTGTAGGTATAGGTATCACTCAATAAATGACCGCCAATATACTGTATCCTGATATCCCAAATCCCAAAGCAAATTACGTCTATGTAATAAATGTATCAAATGCTGTTGTATAATTTATTGTTAAGCTAAAACCCAGATGTACCCAAATGCGATAAACCATTTACGTGCCTTGTTTCATAACTACAATAGTTAAATCTCATTAGTTACAATATAGTATGATTTGCTGATTAACATTACTGCCTATAAAATGACACAAATCAAAATCGATAAATATCTAAATCTAACCCTGCCAATACTGTACAGTTGGCCACCAATTCTTAAAGGCTTCGTAGTACAAGATGGAGTCCCCTACTTTAAAGTCATTTAATATTTCCCGCATATTTTTGTCAATTTTTCTGTGCGTTGGCCTGACAGCAGGGTAACAGAATCCCGTTTTCCCTGGCTGGTACGCAGGGCCGTGCTTAACCTTTTTGGCGCATCGAACAAGGTATACAAATGGCGCCAGGGTCGATGAAAGTATAATCCAGAAAATTAACCATTTGTGGAGGAAACACGGTTCGTGATCAAAGAGTTTCACACCTCTCCTCCATTACATATCCATTTACTTTAAAACCTAAATCTTCTCGCAAAATGCCTACATAAATCATAAATGACTAATTGCTAGGAGACAAGTATTAGCCAGGAGCCGAACGCGACGTTGTTACTGGTAATCAGATTCCTGCAAAAAAGGTTAACGAAGAACGCTGTATGGTAAGCATGAAGTACCACAGTATGTTAATGGTAAATAATCCGATAGTATACAACGCTTTTTAGGAGCAGCGCCAACTTTTACGCGAAACGTATGAAATTTGTGTAATTGGACTGTTATAACCGTACATATGATAACAGGGACATATACTATCAAGCGTTTTCCTCGACTCCCGGGAAATCGAGGATGTCTCATTGTACTCAAAAGAGGAGTCACGATTCACGCCAATCACTCAGTTTTTTGCAATGTTCGAGAAAACTAAATCATATGTATCGCACAAAGAGTGTATCGAAAGCTACTGTAGAACATTTTCAAAGGACAAACACAAAAGTAGTTTCGACTGCCACTGAATAATTTGAAACTGCTTATTTGCCTTCTCTTTTTAACATTTTTCTAAGTTTTAACGATTACAAGTTATAATATAGATAGAATATGTTTTTTGTTGACATTTTTACGACTCGCTATTCTGGCCCGAGGAATCAAATAGAATAGGCGGATTTCGAAGAATTCATTTGATAAAAATCCGAAGTCATTCACTTGGCTTTCAATCGAAGCTCTGTTGCTCTGTCAGACTTAGACACTAATCAAATGTTTTAATCAATATTTACGAATTTCAGGCCGTTGACATACTTCCAATCATAAATACACGTTTTGAATTAGACTCTACACTCTACACTCATCACTTAATAGTAAATATTAGTATATATACTGCCCCTTAGAGTAAATACTAACTGAAACTCCGCCGCTGGCCTCCGCTAGAATAGAGGCATAAACCCGAAAAATCGACAAGAAAAAGTGAGTCCCATTACAAGAGATGAGACGCCCTTTTTGTTTTATATTTTGACCTATTGTCCTGACGTTTCAGTGAAAGCTCCGTACAGTCTATAAGCCGGGGCTAAAAATTCCTACGTACGTTGCGGAGGTCTAAGAACTCTAAAGGCGAAGCTCGTCAGAGTAAAGATGCGGCCAGTCATGATCAGTTTAGAGTCTGGAAATTCGGTTTGTTCACCTGATTGCAATGACCGAACCAATATTTTTGTTGAAACGTCAGGACAACAGTGGCCATTTCGCCATAAAATATAAACAGAAAGGGCGACTCACTTTTTCTTGTTTACCTTTTAGAAATAGACTAGCCAACAAGCCTCGCGCTAACGCGGAATCAGCTACTACATTTTCTAATCATTTCTAGCTTACGCGTGCCATTTGCGATAATTTATTGAATTGAAATATTATGGCACGCGTACGCTAGAAATCTTTAGAAAATATAGTTGCTGATTCCGCGTTAGCGCGGGGCTTGTTGACTAGTCAAAGTAAAATATTTTCCGCAATTTGGAACTCCATCTAGAGAAAAA
Organism: Hypogastrura burkilli; assembly: GCA_034696285.1. Classification (NCBI taxonomy): domain Eukaryota; kingdom Metazoa; phylum Arthropoda; class Collembola; order Poduromorpha; family Hypogastruridae; genus Hypogastrura; species Hypogastrura burkilli. Next base: position 811 of record JAQFZY010001717.1, on the reverse strand, counting down.
TGTGATCAAATAATTCGTACTACAATGTATTTTCAAAGCCTTTTCAGGTGTAAGGTCTTGTCGCCGCGATACCCATCCGAGAATAAGCCCGTGCCCTTTCCAAGCGACGAATTCGTTTGACTAACGGAACGTTCGGAGCGAAGCGCCGTAGGTTATGTTAGAAAAATGTCCGGCTCTGTTGGGTGGTGAAGGTAGTGATGGATGGTGACGGTTGGGACGGTTAGCAGGACACAAACCGGGAGGAGTGCCAATCAGAGAGATGTCCTAACAACAAACGTTTCCGGGCATTGCCAATTGTTGACAGAAATGTTTGCAAACTTACAGAGATAGATATATACATAGACGTACATAGCGCAATTATATATAGGATTGGCTTTGTGCCTCTATTCAAAGATCTGCTTACTTTAAAGTCCTGCACTGGTTCATACTGATGATTTGCTTTATTACTTTTACTTAAGGATATATAAATTTAGCGCCCCTGTCCATTCTTCGTCCGCATTTCATAGAAAAGCATAATAAAAAAACTCAATATCTCTCTAGGTGAAGGAATGTACTAAGGAGCACCGGTAATTATTAGATTAACACTTCGTTCCTAGTTTTAAACACCTATACTTTGTAGAATATTTTCATGTTTACTAAGTTCGACATATTTTTTAAAAAATCTTGGTGAGCGTTTCTTAATACACGGCCTTAGATGCGACCGAATTTCATAGGAAAGCATAATAAAAAACTCAATTTCTCTCTAGGTAAAGGAATGTACTGAGGAGCACTGGTAATTATTAGATTAACACTTCGTTCCTAGTTTTAAACA
>JAQFZY010001716.1:0-14245 GCA_034696285.1 Hypogastrura burkilli | reverse complement strand
ATCTCAGCTCCTGGCTATACGATCTCTTATGTATGCTAAGCACATAGAAAATTAGAGGTATTTTCTAGCGCTTTCCGCTTAGGATATATTAATTAACTAAAAAATAAGAAAATACACATCTTAGCATCAGGGAGAAGGGAGCCTCTCCCACCAGTTTTCATGGAGGAGAGAGGCGACTGCAGCGAACCTGTGAAGTGAGTATTCCCTATAGTTATCAGTAGGTGCACCACTTTGCTTAGTTTCCGCTGCCAGGTCATGGGGCCGTAGTCAGGTCATTTTAGCCCCTTGCTAATGTAATGTTAAATGGTAAGCTAATTTGGTTCACCTTAGTTTAGCCTAATTTTCTCGTAGCTAAAAAATTCGAAACAAATTCCCAGCTTTCTCCTATATATTCAGGATGTTAAATAACAAAACCCGATCTTAATTATTCGTTTAGTTGCTGCTCTACGCTTTTTTAAACATATGGACAATTTTTGGCCTCACGCTGTAAAACAAAAGACATTAAAATTACGTCATCATCGTTTACTAAAATCGTAAACGGCGATAATATGCAAGAGCAGAACTCAATACATTTAAGGTTCAGCATTAAAACAACGAATCAAATATTCAAGGTTTAAACTCAGCACTAAAACTGTGATTTAATTGATTACTATTACCAAATACAAATCTGAACTTTGAAAATTTGATTTTTACTATACCTATTTTTCGTACACATCTACCAACAGCTTCATTACACGAATAGGGCTCTCACTCTGAGATCGTATTTGTTTTGGAATTTCGTATAAAGCTTATTTATCAGTAGTGCAAAATTGTTACTTGGACTTGGAAGCCATGGCCAGGACTCATTTACCAATAATGGCTTTAGCAGCTCTTCTGACATGTATGTGCTTCAACAATCGTTATACAAATTATCAAAGCATTATTATGACTTCAGGATTGCAGTGCATATTATATTTCCCCCAGTAAAATTCAGATCCTAAAGAAGTGCCGTTAAAAAAAGAAAAGCATTAATTTTTTGTTTTATGTATTATTAGGTTTTGCTCCAATGCGTTCTGAAACTCTGAAGACGGAATCATCTCAAATTAAAAGTTTCGATCTCCTCGACGCGTCCAAATTCATTGAAAAAATAGAATCCCAACGAGTACGGAGACAGGCACCGAGCGGAACATCATTAAAAAGTGAGCCAGAGAAATGAAGTCTACTACGTATTTAAATTATCGAACATAATGCGTGCACTTACAACATCCCGAAAGATTAATTATTAGTAGCCACGTAATTTATTTTATACAAATTGCCGGATCTCCTCTTTCAAATAATTATTTATATATTGAACAGATAAACCCAAGCAAAAGCCGTCAAAACAGGATATAGAATTTTCCAAAACTTATGGGTTTCCTGATGACAGGTACCCGTATGATTATAACAATACCTTGAGCTATAAATGATTAGTACAGCTTAAGAACATTTTAATTTGCGCAGCTCAAATAACAATGGTGTCTCAGGACAAGGAACTTCGAATCCATTCGTAAGTATTATTGTAGCTAATATATGAAGGCTAAGCCTTCAAAGTTTATGCCTGAACTTGCAACTCGCAACACATAGATAAGGCCCGTTGATGTGACAATTATAAGACTTCTGCTAATCTATTGCCACAATTCTGTCTACTACATTTTCGGGTTGATGACATCGGGTATTATATGTATGTATTTCTAATCCTTTCAGGGGATGCAGCCGGAGTAAGTCTACAAACTACACAGTGTACCTACAACATTTCTTCTTCGGTTTGTTGCGCATTGCGTAGCTTAGTTGGTAGTTGGTATTTGGTATTGGTATATGTAGGTGTTCTAATTTATGATAGAAAAATACCTGAACATGTATAATGTACAAAGACTACATTTGGAATTTCTTATTTCCTTAAACAGTTACTGCACTTAGCATGTATCCCATGTATCCAGGACCCAGCAAACTGACCAAAGCATTTGATGTTATCCAACATTTTTGATAAATGACATTAGCTCTCCGTTTTACTATTCATTTATTCACTAGATCCAGAATTTCCTCAACCAGGTCAGATAGAAATTGAATATAGCGCGCACCCTGGAAGCCGGTATGCAATATTAAAATAATACATACATATAACCTAACTTGTTTTGAGACGGCGATATATATTTTATTTGAATGATATTTTACTGTGCTAGACCGAAGTTACCCTGCCTTCCGAAGGACAAGATTTGATCTGGCTCTAGAAAATCTTTATACAATATTCGACTATTTGATTTGGCGAAAGTTGCTCAACTTTACGAAATAACCATGCTATCTATCCGAACTGTATTTGCCAAAGTATCTACGTATAATACGTAATAAATAGTTATAAACAAGAAACTAAGGTAAAGTACTTATGTTTGCTTTCCATAATTCACCGTGCAATTATTATCATAACAATATTCAGTGTCAGGAACCCTATAAGCTGCATTCGTATTGTGAATAATACAAGTAGCTTACTAGATTTAGTTGCTTCCCTGAATGAGGAAATCATATTTATCAGCAAATGATACAGAGACAAAACTGAATATCCTAATCGAAAATTGTGAATTTACCGTTAATTAAATCAGGACAGTTGTAGACACAGCTGCACACAGATTAGTATACGGATACAGTAGGAACATAGCTGTATGGATATTTGCCTACGACCACCACTTAGAAGTAGTTTTAGTACCTGTCTTCATTGGATTGTCATCCATTAGCGTTTTGGAAAGAACAGTGCTCGTGAGCTTTCATAGCCCGGAACCTAGCATAAACCCGGCCGAACATCCACGATCTATGGAGAATGCTGAACCTAAGATCATTTGCAATGATTTTTGTTAGTGCAGTTCCTCTCTACTTAAAACTACATGCAGTTGAGCTCCGAAGATTAGATAAGGAGGAGTTCCTCCGAGAACAAAAGGGTTCGTCGGAGCAAAATATGGAGCAGAAATACGATTTCATTGTTGGTAATAACCAATTTATATAACTAGTAATCTGACAAATTATAGCACATACGTATTACCAGCATAACACCGCATACATACAAACCGACTTCTACATTCATTCCGACATCAACTTTTATTTAAAAGATGGACGAGAGTGTTTTTTTTAACAGTAAAATGCTCCTAGTAAAAAGTCGCGTGAGAATGCCTGAATGTGCTCTAAAAAGTACGAAATAAGTTCAGTCCATATTAAACAAGAGCTATTTTTCAAATAGTCAAAGTTCACGAAGGCCCCTTGGCGAGTCCTGATTTATGATACGGCTTATCTGATTACTCAAAAAAAGTATTTGCAATTTAATTGGAAATATTTAATTTATACGCGTTTCCGTAATAAACTGACTAGTTACAATACACAAAAAATTATTATTGATCTGGTGAAAGGGGACGCCTGTGCACATTTTTTGAATTAGTGATCACACGAAAATGGTTTTCCCATAATTGGTTTGAAAATGCAAAAGACGATCTGCAGATTGCGGCTTGGATCTTTATTTAATTTTAAATTGGAATTGGAAACCTTTAGTTGGGGCTGGTACTGCTGGCTGCGTGATTGCAAGCAGGCTCTCGGAAAGGTTCAGCGTATTGCTTTTAGAAGCAGGAGGCGAGCCGCCATCTGGTGTGGAAGTTCCAGCTCTCGGCGAGCACGTTGCATATGCTCCGGAACTGAACAACTTCTATACCTCTGTGCCACAGAAGTATGCCAACAACAGGGTAACCGGTTTCTAAGAATCTTGGTGTCAAGACTGCCACAGTGCAGTATTATTCGGTACTAGTACTGGCTACTTTATCTAATACGCACCTATATGGATGTAGAAAATTACTAGATCTGTCGGAAGGATGCTGGGTGGAACAAATTCACATAATTTTCTAATGCATAATCGAGGGAACAGGTTCGTGATTGTTGCTTTTGCGGTTCATATAGCATGTTTAATAGTGATGGACGTGCTAGCTACAATAAAACGATTTATTTACGCAGCCTGGACTACGATAACTGGGCAACGCTCACAAGAGACGAGAGTTGGAAATATGACAAACTTTTACCACTGTTTAAAAAATCCGAAAATTATAGCGGGATGTTCCCAAGCGGTAATCTATCTAGCTAATTATTGTCTCTGGTCCTAGGCATACATCGGTACCGATGCGTCCTAGTTTAATTTATAATCAAGCTTTCGTATGCTTCAATTACTTAAATATTAATACTCTTGGACTTAGACCAGCATGGAACTAGCGGTCCGCTTTCAGTAACTACAGACCATAGGCCAATCTTGTCGACGTGGTTAAGAGCTGCTAAGGAGCTGAGATATAAGGTCGGCGATCCGAGCGGGCCTCAGGCTGAAGGTAAGGTTATGTTTCAGATCGTGGGAAATGGTCAGTATGAGTACTGAATCGACTGGACAGTTTATGAGGTCGTACTCAATCAATGAGGAGTCTCGTGTTGAATTCCACAATTTTACGGGTGCAAGTTTAAGAGAAGGCGAGGTCGTTCCTTGTCTAACTATAATAACATTACCGCCGAGTTTGCGTTGTCTGAAGCCTGTGGGCTACTTTTCTCAACTTCCGTCCACAAAACCTCACACACAAATGCTTATGCCAAATAAGAAGATTAAGTTCGAATATGGTATTTTTAGGGTCAAGGGGTCAGCCCTTAAACGGTTAAAAACATGTTCCTTAGCAACGGATGCTTGTAGACTTTTGTTGACATTTCTAAAAATCCTTAAGCCCTTTTTATTAATTACACTTCTACGCCTATGGTCCATAATAACCAGTGCCAGAATCCAAATTCTACGCAGCTCTAAGTAATTTGCTCTATGATGATGCTGGCCTATTCATTCAACTGTCATCAATCGATTAAACTCAAATGCTGATAACATTTTAAAATTGACAAAAGTCAATGCCTACAGTTACGTAAACTTTTAGAATCTGGTTCACGAATTCCTTTGTTCAATATTTCATGCTCCCGCCTCTTCAACTCCAAAACACTTTACATGACGCCGCGCAGTTGTTTCTGTGCAGTGGAAGTGTGTGATGAGTTATGAGTACCTGGTGGAGTACGTGCGGACTATCATATTCCACTAGTAACGACCTCGCCTTCCGCATGTGTCTTGCGCAAGCGGCTGCGCCGCTTAGTCCGTTTGGCTCTACACTTGGAACGAATTAGTACAAATATTTGATTTAGTACATTTATAGATGCTTTGTTTGTAATGTGTGAATTTGGAAGGTATGATGGCTGCAGAACTAAACACGCGATTGGGTCGGCGGGACAGCACTTTCACTGCTTACATACTACCAATAATCAAACTACGGAAACGGCTGAAGATCCTAAAATATGCGCACGTGACTCGAATACTTTTTAGTGGAAAATCAAAAAACAAAGCCGTTGGTCTCAGGTATGATCGGTATGGCCAAGAATTATCAGCGTTCGCAAGAAGGGAAATAATCATTTCAGCCGGCACCTATGGCTCACCGCTCCTATTATTCAAGTCTGGGATTGGTCCATTCAAAATGCTTATGGACGCCGGGGTAAAGTTGACTATGGCATATAAATACAAAGTACACGACAAAAAGGGATACGGCAGTGGATCTATAGCAAATGCTTTTAAATTTTACTGAATATTGTTATTATTGTCCGATCTTTGACCCTCTACAATCTTTAGCGAGGTCTCAAAAACGCAACTTACACACACTTGTCTTATCCATGATGGTAACTGTACTTTCCGACAAAATAAATTAAAGAATTTCGTATACTTGTTCTTGCTGTTGACGCGAAACAGTTTCTTCTTAAATTAACCTTAAGGCCTACTCACTGCCTAGAACACGAAAATGAATTTTCGGCTTTAGGCGCAGTGCTCCCCTGGGTTAGACCACGGCGAACTAGGATTCAGGTTTTGGTTCAACCCAAAACCTGAATCCTAGTTCCCCGTGGTAAGACATTGTTCTGTGTCGAAAGCAGAGCACACATGGATTTCAGTGATGTTTATATCGATAGGCATTTCTATATTTATTTAGCCTATCCTTCCTGTACGCATTTCTCATATGATAAACTTCCGATAGATTTCGCCACTCGTCTCCGATTTGCCGGTTGGCAAGAATTTGAACGAGCATCCTGGTTACATCCTGGGTCCATTTTCCATTAATGATCCTTCCAAGCTCTCCAACATCTACAACAACTTGACTGTCAGCAAATTTAAGCAGTATAACGAACTAAAGGAGGACGGAGTTCTCTCGAGCACTACTTATGGCCCACAGGGATATTTTGTGTCATCCCGGGCCAAGAGAGCGGGGGAAAATACATGGCCAGACATACAAATGTACCTTGTTGGAGCTCAGTATGAAGGATTGGGGGAAGCTAAAAATCCTCCAAATCAGTTTTTTATCAACATTTTGGTTACGCGGCCAGACCCCGAACACACTGGTACGGTAAAGCTGAAAGGGAAGGCATTCAAGGAAGGTGTTACTGACGACACGCATTTAGCTTCCATCGACTTCAATTTTCTGGAAAGTCCCGGGGATCGCGAAGCCCTTCTCTATGGTTGGTAATGAATCTGAAGGAATACGCTCTGTATGCCACTGAAAACTAAATGCATTTCTATGCAGAACTCTATAACCGTTTCATTCTGTTCGTAAGGAATCCGCCTGGCACTCAAAATATTCGAGACGAAGGCTTTCCAAGAGCTTGATACAAAGCTGATTCCGGACTCTGAGTGTGCTCAGCGGAATACTTTCAATACTCCCGCCTACTGGTTCTGCGTCATTGGTAAGGTTGGGACAATGCATAATCACCCGGCTGGAACCTGCCGTATGGGCTTTGGGATTGATGACACTGAAGCCGTTACTGACTCTAAATTTCGGTAAGATAAGAACATACTACTAAGACAAAAACGTATTTATCTGTCAGCTGATTTCCTATGACGTGATTTAAAATACTTATATAATTCCCACTCGCCTTTTGCTGATTGCTTCATAGTGTTCTCGGAGTAAGAAATTTGAGAGTTGCCGATGCTTCGATTATGCCACGGATTACAAATGCAAATACAAATGCACCTACAGTGATGATTGGGGAAAAGGCAGCAGCTGAAATACGAGCTGCTCACAGAGACCGCCAGTAAGCATCGGAGCATCTGCATAATAATCAAATACGATTGTAAACGGCGAAATCTCGAAATTCGTGTCCGAATTTGACCTTCACCATTACTTCAAAAATAATTACGGCAAACTTCGTACCTAATGCATTGAGGTTGACGGGAGTATGCAAAATAATATTTATACTATTGTTAGATTTACAATATTAAACTACTTTAGTTCAATTTCTATTGTACTTGCACCTCTTCTAGTAGATATAAGGAAATTAAAGCTGTAATCGGCTGACCTCAAAACTTAATGCTCTATAATCTATAAAATTATAATCCATTTTACAAATTGCAGGGAACACACACATATATGATTTATTTATTGTTAGTGGACTTGCTACGCTTAAGCAGCTTTTTACATTGCGCGTTGCAGTCAAGGCTACATGTGATTAGAAAAGGCGGTGTATTAGTGCATTAGGAAAATTAAGCACAAAGTTGTCCATGAACAGTTCATTAATTATTATTACACTTTTGACCTAGGGCGGCGAATCAATAATTTATTGGACGACAATTTGTTAAGTTTTCAAATAAAAGCCTTGAAATGTATGCGCCTGTATTAAATTATGTTATCTTGAACAGTCTTTATTTTGGATCAGACTCACATATTAAAGCTGGAGTACACGTCACACGCCATGGAAGTCCTGCCAATTCTCTTATTCGTAGTCCATCTAGCAGGTAAACCTGGCATATGCATTAAATTCCATATTATATTTATTTTTGCTAAACTGCGTCGAACGTAGGTTTTTCTATCCTGCAAATACATAATCAATTCATATAGATTCAATATTATAACTATCAATCAATTAATGAAATGAGCCAACTAATTATACCTACCGATTTATTACACTCATGCACTCAGTAGTTAGTGAGACGAACTCTTTTGGAAGGAATAGAGCGGCTTTTGAGCCCTCAAAAATTCTGGCCAACCTGAAAAGTAGAAGAGCGGGGCGTGATGTAATGGAGATTCAGCGCTCGAGTCCCGGAGCCGGATGGCCGATTCTCCGTGTCCGACGCTGGAGGCCAAGCGACTTCACGACACGCCCACCACTCGGTGACACTTGGTCAGACATCGCAGGGATCGTCAATGGGTTCTACGAGTTTCCTCCTTCGGCACCACCCGCACCCGCCCGACCTCCAAGCGCCTGGAAGCCACCGTAAGCTTAACCTTTATACTTGACATTTGTATATGTATAGACGTTTAAGAGACTAGCACCTTCTAACGCCACATTTAAAATTTACTTTTATTTTCAGGGGAACGCCATGGAGTAAGATTTATCTGCTAAGTAAAAACCCATTTCTAATCACTAATCACATACTTCGTACCTACAACGCTAAATACTAGATCCGCCTGGGTCACCCTTTGCTCAGCCGGATCTCGGATTCGGAGAAAGCGGCCAGTATGGAAATCCCTGGAGAAAGTAAGCAGACATTATGTATACATTATATCTGTTAACTTCATGCTAGTAGGCTTGTTTATTTTGTTTTAGCCAAAACGCTCCGACGAATAAGCGGCCGTGTCCTTCAAAACCGAAGAATGTAGGATTCAAGAAATGATTTCTGCTATAAACTCATCTTCAACGGGATTTGCTTGTAATACAAAAAAAATGATACAATACGCGTTATATATATTTATGATGCATATTTATACATCGTATCTATATAAATTAAATTAAATTGTTTCGTATTTGCCTCATACACTCTTCATCCTAGTACTGTCTTTATAGTGTGCTGACCTTGTTCTTACATAAGAACTTTCTGCGTTACAGCCGCAGCCCTGGGAGATTTGCTATCAGTATGCCTGGAAATAACCTGTTTTATTACGAGCATATAAACATTGGCTGACTTCAAGTACATACATATATACACTATAAAATCACAGAGTACAACATACAACATGCACTTTATATGGATATAGTTGCCATCCCAGTTCATGCCAACCCATTATAATACTTACTAGTATATCTAACAAACCAGACTAAATTATCCCATAGTAGTCGTGCAAATAATTACACAGATCCCATAATAGAAAGTCATATTCATTTCCCTTGGTCTAATACACTGAGTTTGGAATTAATGATAAGGATATCACGCACTCAGTATTAAATCAAAGGTCACACGTGTACCTAACACATTCTGTATTGAGTGTTCACATGCTTGGATGCTAAGTCTAACTACGAGCAACGAGACAGCACAGAATTGTGTTGAGGTTCAGAGGCGCTGGTCAGTATTGTTTCATCTATCATAATATATTCAAGTTTAGCAGGTGAGGATTTTTTTGCACGTTTGGATACCTCTGGGCTACGATTAGGTAAGTTGGACTTTGTTGGTAATTGGTAATTATCATGCTGACTCTCATAAATAGTGCAAGTATTTCCAGACCGAATGCCCTTGTGGCTTGTAGTTCCCATTTCATTAAAGAAAGTATCACAGGGCAATTCTTGAAAATTACAATAACAACAAGCTACTAACTACGACACTTCATACGATATGATCAGAATATAACATGACGCTCACAATAAGAGAAAAGCTTCTTAACAAAAAATAGTTTACCAAGTGTCCTTCATTTTTTGCCAATATTTGCGGGTTGGGGCCTAAAGTGCTACAAACTGAATTAAATAGATGCTTGCTTATTTGCTAGTTCGCGGATTTAGTCTGCACTCGATCCAAATTCAGTGGTGACTTCTTAATATAATAGTGGTGAAAATATAACGTGAGGAAAATATAACCCATCCACTTTATGTTTGCACTTTGTTTTTCTTGCAGTGATGGAAGAAGTATCTGCAACTGTGTTCGAGACCGAATCTGACTATTCTAAACCAAAAAGTGAGAGGCTGGACGCACTCGTGGACGATTTGCGTCAAAGGGTAAAAGGTATGCCTTGTGGTTACCAAGTACAATCTTCACTCTGCTATATGACTGATACAAATTATGTAATCGTAGTGCATACCATATTAAGGTAAGTTCAGGACTTACTTTCATTAAATTCATTTACAATATGTACTACCTAAATCGGTCAAATAAATCATTAATACTATAAATTGCTCCATTCGAAAGAGATGAACATTCTGATTTTGAGCCAACCTTCGGCAAAAAGTACAGTCATTTGTTTCAACATGATGTTTTACATTGATTGAATTCGTTTTCCATAACTGATCAGTCGTTATACACTGTCAAAGGTCAAGGCTAAAAGTCGATTGAATAAGCGACCCCGAACTATCGGGTTCAATCTAATATTATCACGTACTAGGGTTATGTAGTGGATGCTATACACAAAGTTGCAGCTCAGTTGTATAGCACATATTAGGGATACAAGGGGTCAAAGGTCAGCAGGTTATTCAGTCAAAACCTCGACAAGGACCAGTTGCATACTATTGAAAAGCGTATTTCCGGTGAATTCAAAAAATATATAACAGTTGACATGTTTGACTAAAAGTGTGCCCTTTGGATGTCAGAAACTTTTACTAAATGCACATGACGACTTCCAGATGCGCAGGTCAAAAATTTAAAGTGATATATATTTTGGAATTCAGAGCATACTAATGACAAATTGACCCCTTGTATCTCTAGTATGGGTTATACGATTGACCTGAAACTTGGTATATAGAGTACCCTATAATATACTATATCCATATTAATGGGTATAAGTTTGAAACCGATTGCAAGGGTCATCTTGCAATGGACTTTTGGCCTTGTCCTACATATATCCTATACTGACCAATAAAATATATACCTTACATACATACATAGATGCATAGCACGTCAGCTACATAATTATTTACGTATTTCAACAGGTTCGAAGTTCCCGTCCCAATTAATTCCTCGGCTTGACAGCCCCTTCCTGTCTATATTCATCCGCACCAAGAATTATGACATTGACGCTGCCTTCCTTGCTCTCGAGCATCTGTTCCAGAATATTTCCAGGAATATTGACTACATTCATCCAAGCTCCAGACCTTCCCAAGTTGCTTCTGCCTTTAGCTCTGAGACAATGATGTTCTTACAAAGCCGAATTCGGGGTTGTCGGGTCGCAATCCTCCGTCTAAGGAACTGGGACCCAAAAAAAGTTTCGATGCGAGACTTACAGCTAGTCGCCATTTTTCTGTCTGAGCGAGCAATTCGGGAAGTAGAAACGCAGACAAATGGAATTATAATTGTGGTCGACCTGACTGCATTCACCTTTGAGCAACTCTGGAAACTCAATGTGAAGGAGTTAAGAATTATTATTGGAAATATTCAGGTTGGGCAAACACATTTTTTGCATAGACAGCTATAACTGATGTAATTCATTTTTGACGCAAAACTCAGCAATTTCCTGTTTGAATTTCAGGATGGTTTGCCGATGCGTATTACTGAAGTTCATTTCTTGAACCCTCCCAGATTTTTCTGGTCTGCGTATAAGATCATTATGCTGTTTTTGAAAGAGAAAATAAGGAAACGAGTAAAACTGCATTATGGTCTAGAATCCATTAAGCAGCACTTGGATGCAGATAAGCTGCCTCAATGCTTGGGCGGAGATTTGCAGGATAGTGAGGCTTTTGAATACAAATGGACTGATGATCTCCTTCAGCGCGATTTACCTTACGAAGGTAATCCGATATATAAATATGTATATGAATATGGATGTATGTACAAGTATATATCATCAATAACCATAATTTAAATCTTTTGCGTATTTCCTTTATAAAAAACTCTTTGTTATATTTTTGCAGAATTTTGGAGCGGGCGGTACGGGATGCAAACTTAAAACTTGTCGACCACTCGAAATTAAATTTAAAAATCGCTATTGTCGTCAATATTAAGGCTGACAGGAGTAATAAGTGATACTCAGCATATGCGCATCAATTTAGCCGACCTTTCATTGCACAACAGGTTGTAATTTGTAATTGAAAAGAACAGGACGCAGGTTGGAAGAAATACTTGCCTATATTCCAGACTACCTAGATTTGTTCTGAAAATATGGTTAATGCACTTTGAAATATATTGTGCTAAGCTAACCTTTTAATTATTAAGGCAAAATACTATTCCTTACCGCGTGCGAAAGTATAAAACACGAGCCGAAGGCGAGGTCGTTACTTGTATTTTATAACTATCCTAAACTATTAGCAGGTTTAAGATTCACCTTTGAAAAATAAGCATTACTTAAACGCTTATACCAGACGTGTAGTGTATTTTATAGTGCCTTACATTTTATTTGTATAGTAGGTGGATCACTCTGAAAGTTTTGGCGGATTTTATACTTAGCCATAATCCTGGTAAAACTATTACGAAAACTTCGATAAGCGTGTCAAAAGATAGGCTTTACATGGTATGTATTGTTTTCGCCAAAAAATTGGCATACCACATGCTGTCGATAATCGCACAGGGCATGTAGGGCATTGGAGGAACGAAATAAATATGTTCTTTAACGGCGTAAAGTTTTTGATTTCGTCCGTTCCGTATGGAAATGTAGTCTCAGATTACTACGGAAAGTCTTTATATGTACAAATAGTTTACACATAAATAATATTGAAAAATATAGGGAAATTTTGTACAGGTCAGCTATCGAGTAGCCCTTCTGAATTAAATAAAGTGAAAATGGTCATTCAAGTTGGTTTAAAATCTGATTTTTTTTATATGAGATCATAAGTTTTAATACATATTAAAATTTTGCAGAAAAAAACTGAATATACATGTAAATAGTTACAATTACAATGTTCCACTAACACAGAGATTTACGTAAATGTTGTTTTAAAATGAATGTTGATTAAACACCAGTCAAAACTTCTGGAATGCCCCTCAATATAATCGCAGTACGAGTATTTATTATATTTTCATGAAGCATGAATCATTTGCATTCAACATAATTATTATTTAAATACTAAACAGTCTTAATACACCTCATCTTGCTAACAATGAAAAGCAAATATACATCAGCTCCCTGTGCTAGAATACATACATATAATCAAATCCTCTTACACAGACGCTGATCAGTATTGTTTCTGCCTTATACTCGCACAGTAAAAGTCTCATTCTCATACTGCCTTATCAAGGTAGTTTTTCCATTTTTGATTAATTCAATTTTTTGCAGCTGAGCGACGTTGGACTTCTATTCGTAAGTTGATAAAAAATCTAAATGTCATTCTGACTAATTCAGGGATAGTATTATTATTTCCAAAGAAAAAGTGTCCTTGGATTTTCCAATTTAATAGCAAGCCGTTCTGAAATACACTATTAACATTTACAAAATATTAATAAAAGGAAGATAATTATCCCGAAAACTTTTATCAATATTGGAAGGATGAAACAGTAAAGTGTGAATGAAGGCTGGTGCAGCATTTAAACCGAATATAGAACTATTACATCGTTGCAATATTTTAATTTATATGAATAATTGCGAATTTAAAATTTCAATCTTATTTTAATTTTACGAAGAAGATTTAAAATGCGTATACTCTTATAACAGGTTTAATATATTCAATTTTTAGTCATCCGGATCTCGTATTTATAGAAAGCGTCCAGAATGATAATTCATTCTTGAGTATTTTTTTTCCAATCATTGCGCACGTACGTTTTTGCGCTCTGTCATCATCCACAGAAATTAAATTGAGCTAAACAGTGGTGTATTCGCCGAAGCCACTAATTCTACATGCTTGACCTTTATGCTAAAGGAAGCAAGTGCGTATGCGTACAGGAACCCGAATTTCCTCTTCCCGAAGAGTTCTTATTTATTAGTTACGAACGATACATACACTGTACATATATTACATAGTTTACTCGCAGATCATCCTAAATACATAGCTATATGTACATACATATAAACACAACATACTAAATTATCTAATCGTCTTTCTGCTATTCATTAATCACTAATCACTAAGGAGCGGGTTTTCGGTTCCGAACCTTTTTTGATGCTTTCATTAGAACCGGATAAAACTTGGTACCTCCACGATCTGTAAGTGTAGAATCTCATGCATGAAGTTTGATAGAACCGAAAACCGCCGAATTTGGACTTTAAGAGCCTAAAATTCCTTAAGAACCCTATTTAGCCGGATTTTATCTTTTTAACACCTGCAACGCATTTTCGACCCTTTTTGTTCCATTTTTGTAAACAAATAT
>JAQFZY010001715.1:0-14249 GCA_034696285.1 Hypogastrura burkilli | reverse complement strand
TTGCGACGCAAAGCGACTAGGGGGAGGGTGGGGGTCAAAAAATGCGCTTTTTCGGCGACGTCGTTTATGGATGGCCCTTAAGATGACAATAAACTGCTCGAGCGTTATAGCCAAGTGAATAGTATGTTGTATGCTGTAACAGGACGCTTTTGGCTTTTGATTTCAATTTCAAATTATATTCTCCGTATTTCTAGAAAGTGAAATGGCGAGAGCCTGCCGAGGATGCATATAGTGCCATAATTACGACTTATAATACAATTAGTAGAAGTACTATGTATGTATCTATGTACTGTACATAGAATATAGTATGCAAATTCAGGTTGTGGTTCTGTGTGCTACAACCGCTAACTACTAATATGTAGTATTTATGTACCCGCATTTATACCTACACAATGATTGTTATTTAGTAAGCTAAATATAGGTAGTACATATACATATACCTTATGTATGTATTGATGTTGGACACTGAATACTGATGATGGTGAGACGACTTATTCTGACCCCCTGATCTGTATGTACCTCCCTAGTACGTGTATTACGTGCTAAATGATCTGTGACCAAATGAGATCGCACCCAATGTATTGCGTTTTTACTTTTCGTTAAATTTTTGAACTAATTCTTGATTCCTGTAGACCTTTTGACGATGAACAACGTTGAAATAGACGCCAAAGTCATAGGTCGCTTTCTTGACCCTTAAAATAGTCATCAAAGGTCACGTGGGGCTTGGATTACTTTTTGTTAAAAATTCTTAAACTTGCCATGCGTGTAGAGTAGATCTGTTGACGTTGCACAATGTTTATATTCTCACAAAAGCCATAACTCGACTCCTTAAACTCTAAAGTGGAAGCCAAACCTGTATGACCTTTGTCTTTAGCGACCATTTCGTAGGTCAAGAGGTCAAGGTATGGTTTTTTTGTCCATCTATTGCGCAACGTCAACAGATCTACACGTATGGCAAGTTTCAGAATATTTAAACGAAAAGTGATCGAAACCCCCCGTGACCTTTGGTGACCATTTTAAGGGTCAAGGAAACAACCTATAACTTTGGCGTCCATTTAAACGTTGTTCATCGTCAAAAGGTCTACAGCAATCAAGGGTTAGTTCAAAAATTTAACGAAAAGTGAAAACGTAATACTATGGGTTCGCTCCTCCTTTTTGTGACTCATGCACAAGACGACAGCCTGGCTACACAGAATTTTGTAGATAACATATAGGTGAATTTTTAATTATTTTTTTAAAAGAACAGGTAAAGGTATACAAGGCCCATCTGTAAGCTTGACCTCCGTATAGTTGTAATCAAAATTATAAATATCGTTTTGTTTGAAAAAACATCATCCCATAAGACCTTTTAGTCTAAAAATCAAGAATTTTGTGATTTGTCGCGCCACCTAAAAAAATTAGTTACAAAGCGAATTTACAATACACTTTATTACTATAATTAACTATGTATTATATTTACATCATGTATGTACTAATAATACATACGTGATGTTGTGATTTAATGGATCTCTATGTTACACCCTAACCCCGACTATTCCCTACAAAAATCGAGTGGTAACTATTTTCAAATTGTGAAACGCTATGATTTCGGTTTCTGGTTAGTTTGAACGCTCATTGGCCGATTCCAGGTAAAGTTTCCTTGCGTTAGGTTTCCAGTTCTTGATTTTTAAGTCGGCCACAGACGGACAGACAGACAGAGGGAACGACAAAATCATAAAGGCTGCCAATTAAACTATCACCAAGTACTGTAATTCGAAATCTCTCACCAATTTAAACACTCTCACAATTCTTTTCAAACTTAGTATAAGCAAAATATGATGTATTTTAGAATGTTTATTTAACCAATGAAACCCATAAACATTTAATCATTTTACATCAAAATTAGAATTTTTTTTAGAATAATTAACGGAATTAAAACTCTAGAATTCGAAATATTTCAAGACTCTGGGCGGAACTCTGAGTGAATTGATGAGAGATTTCGAATTACTTGGTGAGTACTTAAATATTCCTCAATCATAAAGTACAGTACCTTAGTTAATTATTAATGTGACTTCAAACCTAATCTAGTCTTAATACTATTTCGAAAATCAACCGTAATATACATTGTTATAGTCCATAGAGTGGCGGAAGGCTGAATCAATTGAGAGCATCCTCTCCTGGATCCCGCCTCCAAATTACCGAACCGAATATGACTGGGAAATCGTGGGAATGCACAAGGACGGGCAGCCGATAGTCGTCATTCCCTTCGGAGTCTGGGACGTGAAGAAGGCCATTAATTCGGGAGAACGGGACACTTGGCTCCGGTACATGGACCAGCTCTTTGCCACAATATTCCACCGGTTTCGGCTCAACTCAAAGGTTGTGGGGCGGGAAGTGACCCAGGTCATCTTCATCATTGACTTTGCGGATTTCTCCATGCGCCAAATGGCGTCTCTTACAAGTAAGTGGGGGCCTTACAAGTGTGCACTAGGTCTCCAATTAATTTCGTAATTACATCCAGACGTGGACTCGATCCTGGAATTCGTGCGTCGGTTTGAAGCTAACTATCCTGAGATATTCTATGCCGGCTACTTTATAAATGGTAAATATCCAGGGGTAAATATCTCTATGACAGGAATATTCACTTGTTAGTTCTCTTAATACAACATACATATACATAATTGCACGTTGTCTTTATGCAGCTTCTAGAGTCTTCACAATGTTGTTCGCTCTTATGAAGCCGCTCCTGGCCGCTCGGACACTCTCCAAAATACAAATTCACAGCTCGCCAGCAAAGTGGAAGCCGGTTCTCGCTAGCGAGCTCCCAATTGATCAACTCCCACGTGAGTTTGGGGGCATGCGTCTAGGACGAAGGGTAAGTGACACGTCACACACCTGTTAGCACGTTATCAGGCTTTTAAACGTTAACTAAAGCTGACGTTAACTAAAGCTGAATAACTTTGGTACGTACATTAGCTGGTTTTTGAGCCAGTTCTAATCCAGGTGTAGAAAATATACCTATTGACGAAGAGCAGATAGCTACATGCAAATTTTGAGAGTCCTTGACCTCGCTCTTGCGCTTCAAATTCAAAACTGCTGTCAATTTTGCGATTCCAATAAAATATAGCCTTAAGTTCCTGTTTACTTAGTTTTTTCTAAGCGCTGTTGGGAGGATTCTGTGAGAATTATGTGGTATAGAATTAATTGTATTGATCTGCTCGCGCAAGTACATATACTGGTTAATTCTTGCTGAATTAAATTCCCAGATATCAATCGGAAGCAGTGTACAGGAGGACAAGAACCTGACTGATGGAGTTGACCTCATAACGGTCACTGTTGGGGCGGGTCAGAAGATTGAGCTTGAATACGCTGTAACATGCCCAGGAACTAAAATTACGTGAGTAAAACGATTAACATATTACATATATATTTCACGACACTTCGCCTATAAAATGCTTCCTTGGTATCATGTGACATACAAGATGGAAGTTCAAAACGGAGGACTACGACATTGGGTTCTCCATAAGTCGGGGTCGACGTGACGACGTTTTGGTCTACAGAAGATACAACTCACATTTGAGTCAGGAAAACGGCGAGCTTAACTGTCACACTCTGGGAGAATGTAAGCATTTCCCCGTTTCAAGCAACATACGTTATTGGCTAGTTCCGGCCCAACTGTTGGCAAGACCATAGCCCGATCATTAAACATGATTTTAGCGGTCAGTAACTGTATTTGTAATTTTGGATATTAATTTAACGCAGACTTCCTTACCTTTGACAACACGTACAGTAAGATGCGCGGGAAAGCTTTACACTACTTGGTTGACATCCTGGAGCCGTCTGGAGAGCTCGGAATTCCGGAAACTGCTGACGATTAATACATAGGCATACTGTCTCAGTATATACCACCTAAAGTATTTGTCATGAATAAAGTTAACGTATTTTTCAAATCATAATTAGTCAAATGCATGGTTTGAGCCTTTTCATTGTCCACATACCTACCGTATGCCTTCCGCAATAATATGTACTGCAGTGTCCTATAAGTGTGTCGTAGATACAAATAGTTAGGTTTGTAATTTGTATCTACTAAATCGAGTCACGGAGAACTGTGTTCGATGCGGCGGTGTTAAGTTGGTATTAAATTTGCATTTCATTTTACCCATTCCGTGTACTTTCATCTAATACAATCATAAACAAGCGAAAACTCAGCCACAATTGTTCCATACAAGCTGAATCAGGCCACTAGTGTACCATAAACGCGAAGTAAGAATCTTTTTGTCTGAGATGGAAATAAAGTTTGGTAGCACCTAGCGCCCGACGCATTTGGTCGACAAAAAAATTCGGTAGACGGGAATATTTTTTTGGGAGCTAAATATATTTACGGGCACCTGAATATGTTTTCGAAGCCTAAAGTTACTAGTTGGAGCCAAAAAATTAATTTTGCTAGACAAAACCTGTCTTCCGGGGGCAGAAACAATATTTGGCAACAAAGTCCATCGTTTGTAAGGAAAAACTTAGATTAAAGGAGCCAAATCTTTATTTTAGGAGCAAAAACCTATAAACAAAAACCAGCCAAACTATTTATTACACTAATGCCTGTACAGCTTGAGCACATGTACAGTACATTATGATATGATATGAAGGATAAATACAATGTGAAATTCGTATGGCACATAATCATAATCGACCAACTACAAAATACTCTTGCACAATTCCTTATTTCCTTAAAGTTATCTCAATGGACAATGGATGAGTCAATTTGTATATAATCAAATTAATCAACCGGCTGTGCATTACGTACAGGTACGAGGTACACGTGTTATACAGCACTACTAGGCAATGTACAAATTATCAGTAAAAAAGGTGATTGTTCAAGGCCTTATCCAGGACAAGTTTTATTAGTATCACCAGGAACTCAGCAAGCTTGCCTTAACAGTTCACTTTCGCAGGAGGATAAATCCAGATGCTATACCCACTAAGTGATTTTATTCGCGACTTGTAATTTAGGCTAGGCTCCTTTGCATTAAGAGAGTGACTCGAGAAGTGCAGTGTGCTAACCTTATCGTTCTGCACAAACCCAAGCTCTTAGGTTCCGTTAACACACACCATTAATTAGGTGCTATTATTTAGCGGATATCTCTCTCCGATAATGTCTGCCCCCATCCTAGAGGAACTCATTGTTCTTAAAGAGGTACCTACCTTAACTCATTGATTTAGTTTGCATACAGTTATAGAATCTAATTATTTTAACTAAATATATGTAATATTTTTGAAAAGTTTCGCACGAAAATAGCCGGTTTGCATTTGAAGGAAGAGGACCAAACTGACCTCCTCCTTTTAAGATGGCTTCGAGGTTCGTAATTGACATTCATTACACGTCAACTCCGAAAATGGCCAGCAGGCGCGGAAACCAGCCACAAGACGAAATTTTGGAAATCTTACTATACCTAAGTCACCTAACCTAACCGAATTCAGCCTAATTTGATAGCATCAACCGAATTAGGCTAGGTTAGGTTACCTCGAAGTTTCCGGGTAATTGTCGGTTGCCAAGAGACAGCCCAGAACTAATTGTGGCTATTTCGGGGTTGGGGTGAAACTCTATATAATAGCTCCATAAAATTAACACTCCGACAATATGAGCCAAGTCAAATAAATAGGTCAAAAGCACAATAATATCGATTGTAAATTCTTGCAGCACGAGACCTGGATATTCCTAGAGCTTTTGATATGTTGGAAAAGGTAATTTAAAGTAACAACTGTAAAACTTTAGTTAAACCGTTTTTACAGTTTACATTTTAAATGAGGGTCCATTAATATTAGATTTTCCAGTAGCACAATTTCAACAGAATATTTACCTACCTTTTTTGTACAAAAATTGAATGATTCCCAAGAAGGCTTAAATGACTTGCAGCTGACTTCTTTCTATAGCTTAATCTCATTTAACTGAACTTTTCAGAAAATGATAATGTACACAATATGTTTGCATTTTTTTTCGCAGTTAACGTATGGTAATGGTCCTTCCGTTGTACCTGCCTAAAATCATTAAAAATAGTGTATGTGCAATTCTTCTATACCTATCTAGTCCATAGAATGGCGGAAAGTCCAGGCTATTGATACGGTTCTCACCTGGACCCCGCCGCCAAGTTACCGGACAGAGTATGCCTGGGAAATTGTAGGGATGCACCCGGACGGTCAGCCCATAGCCGTTGTCCCGTTCGGAGTCTGGGACGTCCGGAAGGCCATAAGCTCCGGTGGCCGAGAGACTTGGCTCCGATATGTGGACCAGTTCTTTGCCGCAATGTTTGCAAAGTTCCGGGAGAACTCAAAGGTGGTGGGCCACGAAGTGACGCAGTTCATTGCCATCGTGGACATGGCCAATTTCTCTATGAGGCAACTAACTTCACTCTCAAGTAAGTTGTTGGCTTAGCGTGTTATATTTACATAGCAATTGTGTTCTATGTGAAAATTGCAGTCATTATTTACAGACGTTGAATCCATCTTGGAAGTTGTTCGTCGGTTCGAGAGCAACTACCCAGAAATATTCTATGCCGGTTACTTTGTGAACGGTGAGTAGGTCTATTGCGGAATTGGATGAAAATTGGTCAGGCACACATGTTTACTGAAAATGTACCTACATTCTACATATGAATGATGAATTACTGTTCTATGTAGCTTCCCGAATATTCGCGATGCTCTTTGCCCTCATAAAGCCGCTCCTTAGCGCAAGGACTCTCTCCAAAATTGAAATTTATACGTCACCCTCAAAATGGAAGCCTGTCCTACTCAATAATATGCCAGAGGATCAGATCCCGCCGGAGTTTGGAGGCACACGTGTAGGACGAAGGGTAGGGCCTCAACATAAGGATGTCGCACCCAAACTATGTGGAAATGGCACTCAGTTGGATTTGGCTGAAACTTTGGATACTTACAGATCTCGACGTCCTGAACAAATTGTTTTCATAAGTTTAAAGTTTAAATTGACGTCAAAGGCATATTACCCCTCCTTCACCCTCTTATGGTCACGAAACTACCTCCGGGTTAATCGAATATTTAACCAGTACGAGATCAAGGACGCAACCAACGGCTTTGACTTCAATGAAAACATTGTTCGGAAGGTCAAGGTCAAAATCTGTAAGGTTACCAAGTTTCAGCCAAATCAAGCTGAGTGCCGTTTCCACATACTATAGTATGGGTACGATGTACGATATAATTTTTGGAGTCAGAAATAAAAGTCGGAGACACACAAGAGAAAGGATCTTATGTTAGCTACAGAGGAAAATGCTACGCTTTCTACTGTCGTCCCCTATCAATTATAAGACGGAAAGAGATCGGAAATGTCAGCAGCCGCTTCAGCTCTGCTTAAAGTCAAAAATGAGTCTTTCTAACGTTAGTCTAATTTTGAACTGCGTTAATTTTGAACGAAACTGAATTATTCTCAGAACGTTTCAGCTCCATACACTATATACTATACTGGGTGCCCGAAATTAATTCTGTAATCCTGTCAGGATAAAAAACGCCGTATAAGTTATTTCACAAATATGTAATAGTAGCTCCGAGTATTGTTCTGTGCGTCATTATTGTGTGGAAGTGTGGCTCTTACAAGATGTTTTTTACTATTATAAGTAATACCTTCAGTTCTACTTAACGTAGCTATCTTTACCTAATCTGTAAATAATAATAATCGAACCTAATTTTAAATTTGTAGGTGTCCATTGGAAGTAGTGCACAAGAGGATCAAACCTTAAGTGAAGGCCTTGAATTCAACACAGTCAATATCGGAGCTGGGCAGAAGGTTGAACTTGAATACGCCGTAACACGACCGGGATCCAAGATTACGTGAGTTGACCTTTACTACACATAAGCAGCACAAAAATATACGGTATATATCTAATGTTGCTCAAAAATGATAGATTTTGTCCCAAAAAAATTTGGAAATCTATATTTGATAATAGCTTACTACTTAATAGGAATCGGCTTGCATTGCAATCCGGTTAAACCCGACCGTAAAGTTTATTCACGTACCAGTTCTGTTTGCTCATTTGTCTATGTACTGATTCTTGGACAAAGGAGTATTTTTGGGGGAGCAAAAGTATTAATTCATAAATAACTGACTTCGTTTCCCCGGTTCCTGCTAGGTGGAAGTTCAGAACGGATGCCTACGACATTGGATTCTTCATAACTCTGGATCGGCGGGAAAGCGTATTGATAGACAAGCGATACCATTCACATTTGTTTCAGGAAGAGGGAGGGATTGATTGTAAGAAGTTGGGAGAATGTAAGAGCGAAACCGTATTTAAATACAACGCCCACCACCCAATGTGTCAAGTTAATTACATATTCTCTGTATATTTCACACATATGCAGACTTCATTACGTTTGACAACACCTACAGTAAGATGCGCGGGAAAACTCTGCACTATTTGGTCGACCTAGTGGAGCCGCCAAATGGAGGGACTGAGATTATCGAAACGGCAGAAGCTTGATCGATTTCGTAATTAAATACAATCGTAGAATTTACTATGGAATTTGTTTTCAATATGCCATACTATATTTTTTCATTTGCATTTACAACTGCTAATAATAATACAAAGTGCCCAACTCATTTCCGATGTTCTGTGAATTCATTCCCTCGATTAAAAGCTGCGTTGCAGTAAGCTCAGAAAATGTGTTTTTTAATTCCCTGAACGGGCAGATAACTTTTCCCTCCTTGACAACACGATATGTGTGCGTAAATAAAGCCGGAAAAGTTAACTCCCGTAGGGTATGCATTTAGACCCCCCCCCCCCCCCCTCCTCAAATGTCTGAAGAGCACTTTCCGGCTAAGCCGCTCAAACGGGAAAAATTACACATTTATAAAAATTGTGGAATGTGACGTAGATGCCGAATCTCAATTCTGGCTTTCGATACATTGCAGTTTACTGCCCTAAATCCTCAAAAAAACGTAGTCGAAGTGGCCATTTAACCCACTTCCCATGTACTCAGCATGCTCATCAATTGAAATTATTATGGTTCATGCAATTATCTTCCAAACAAAATTGATTTTACCTGTACAGGTCAAAGGGGTCCTGAGATATTTCCTCTTAGTGCCGCATTTCGAGCTTAATTCTTAACACACGTCTATATAGGGCGTTTCTCCTTACCATTTACAAGTGCACTTTATCAGTGTTACCTGTGGCAATAGTAAGTTTCTAAATTTATGTCTACGAGTTCTACTAATATACTTAATGATGTAAAGGTGTGTTTCCCGAGAAAATTCCGCTAAAAAACTCCGACATAAAAAATGCATTTAGAAAAAGCAGACTACCCTGAACTTAAAAGTGCACTGGAAAGATAAAAACAAGAAACAAGCAATCCAGGCATAATTTTTGCGTCCGTGAAGGTCCTCCGATTAAACTAATGTTGTAATAAAATGAATTCATTAAAATTATCACGGATGACTTGAGACGGGACGCAAAAATTAGTCCTGGATTGTTTGTTTCTTGTTTTTATCTTTCCAGTTCACTTTTAAGTTCAGGGTAGTCTGCTTCTTCTATATGCATTATTTATTTATTTCTACCTACCGAGTTAATAAGACAATTTACAATTGAGACTAAGACAATTGTTAATAATTTGTACTTTTTTCAAGATTCAAAATTGTATTGTTCCCATTAAATCTTTCGGTGTTTTCAGGCAGCACCCAGGGCTTTGAAAGTGAGTCCTATCTGCTATCTTGGGAATTTTTTTAAATCTGGTCTTGCCACTACTGATTAAGCCAATTCACGTCTTAGACGCCCGACGAAATTAAGATACGTAATAAAATAAAATAAAATAAAATAATAAAACAAAGCTACCTGTCCGCTCGGGAATAAGCACATTGAAAAATGGCCCCCCCTGCTATCACTTTCAAACTTTACCACTGATATAGAACTACATATGTACATAGATACTATGTAGATACCGAGTTTCATGTCAATTAATCGTATAACCTATATTCCGAGATACTGAAGGCACGGCTGAAGGTAAGGTTTCCTTTATCCCTATATGTTAATTCCGTATTGCGGGCCTTTAAGATTCACATTCCTCTCAACGTTTGAAAAATGTGTCCTTATCTATCGGACTTCACTTCGAGATTCCACTCCTTTCCAAACCTATCATATGTATTTGCAGGGCTTTCGAATAACCCGAACAGAACTGCGTAGGTAGTAATACATACATATGTACATACATTACATGTCCAAACGTTCCTAAGGCATATTCTGTGGAAGAGCAGAGCGAGCCCTGCCTGTACATAAGCGGACTAGTACACACTAGCGGATCTAAACTCTAAAGTAGGTACCTTACCTATCATTCCAAATTCCAACATTATTCATTCCTACTACCTAGGAAATATCTAGTGATAAATTATATCGGACTCTGGCATGAGACCGAGACACCACCCGCACCCTGACTTCTCTGGAGAGTAGTGTAGGTACAGGTGACTATTAAATTAAAACGTCTATATATCGTCCATGCGAGCTTGATTTAACATTTTTACCTAGGTACAAGACCGTGTTGGCTTGCTCCACTTTGTTTCAAGTTTTCCAATATCCGACTTTGATCAGGTTAGTAGTTCAGTTTAAAAGCAGTAGTGGCAATGCCCGATACACGAGTACGGTCCAAACTCGTGATCCCTCCCCACATCTCTGTGACCGTGGAGGACGGGAACGGGAGGAAGCTCTACCATTGTACCGTCTGCCGTCGGGAAAATAAGTTCAAGACGAAGGAGAACGTCAGGTATCATCTCCACTGCGCCTCGGGTCAGCTCCCGTTCAAGTGTACATTTTGTGTTAGAAGATTCGCTTCCAAATCCCACTACATCGACCACAACCGCCGTTGTCACATGGGTAAGTAAAGTACTTCGTATTCAGGCTGGGGCTGATTTAAATGAATGATTTAAATCAGATGTTGATAAAATATGCGCAATTCAGGCTGATTTCAGTATACCGTGAAGTTTTTAAAAGCGGGACGGTCCTGTGGGTTTAATTTGAGCAGGCCAAATAAGCTCTCCTTTTTTTTAATTTAACCTCTGATTTTTATTCCAACCCTGCTTATAATATCTAATATACATATATAAATATTATATTCATTATAAAGAAAATACTTTTTCTATTTAATGACGCTAATGTATTTACATTTTACTCAAAGAAGCACATATGTATACGTTGGGACCCTGTAGCACGTCATTTAGGCAAACTGCTTACATTATTGCATGAACTAAATACGAATCGGAGCTACTGGTCACATTATTCCGAAATATGCATTAAGTTTTGAAGACTTTAAATCGTAAATTTTTGGGCCAACACAAGTACTGCAGTATTCACAAAAATTCTGATGTAGAGTGGGTTTAATCAGAAGGAAAATTATGATGAAAATCTCCAATTTGTTCCAAAGGTACTGTTCCCTATTTATGTGAGAAATGTGGACTCGGTTTGCTCACGACTCAGGACTTGAACAGCCACGCAGTGAAACATACGGAGTCACACTTTTGCTGCTTCGCGGGCTGTGGGAAGCGGTTTACTGATGAGCGATTGCTCAAGGAACACTTAATTACGGTCCACTTTCCAGAACAACCTTTGCCCTCTTGCAGTGTCTCTAAAGAAAAGTTTATCGACCAAACTAAACTTCGGAATCGTGAGCCCAGCTATGGTAAGCTTAGAGCATAAAATCAAACTAAATCAAATTTATATACTGTACAGTATACTTTATATACTGAACTCGCCTTCGGCTCGTGTCTTATACTTGCGCACGCGGCTCAGGCGCTTAGCGGGCTTGGCTCTACGTTTGGAACTAATTAGTGCAAATATTTTCTTTAGTCAATAAATCGATTACATAACTCTACAAATGGTGTGATGTTAGCTAGCCATGTTACAGAAACAAAGTACCTGCGAACTGCTATGCTAGGCTCTACAGGTAACATTTAAGAAACATACAGAAAGTAGAAGGCATTAAAGAACCTGCATCGTCTAGTCGTTTAAATACATTTATGTAGTGCAAGATCTAATCTTGAAGTAGGCTCCAATGCAATAGTGCATTAACTCCTGCGCCGTTGAATAACAGAGGGGGGACGGTTCCAATCTATTTGAATTGGCTTTGAAGATAGATGTCTGCTCTTCTATCAGGTTTGGGTCAAACTCAAATCCACCCAAGATCACCCGACACCGTTCTTCAAAACCGATCAATCCGTTCTGTGAAATTAACATGCGAGGTGTGACAGTGCCAAGACCTGGGCCTGGGCATGGACCACGTATAGTTTTGCTTGGGCGGTATGTCAAGTCAAAGTGATTTAATAATTCTGGTCGTTGTTATGGACCATGAAGGAATTAAAAGTGTCAACAAATCGCCTTAGAATTTTCCAGGGTGGCTTGACGACGTGCCGTTTGCTTGTTAGGGGGCTGCGCCCCAGATAGGGTGGGTCCAGTAGCGAAATCCGTAATGCTAATTTGGATCGATCGTAAGAGACTTTTTGTTGACAAAAATGCGTACTTCTTGGATATTGCAATTCGACTAGCAATAAGACTTAAAATAAGTCATATTCAAATAACAGAACAGCCCGGTCAGGAATCTATGTATCTAATAATTATACAATTCATACCTATACATATATATAAATACTAATGAGTACGAAGTCTTCAACCCTTAGCTTCAACCCAATTATTTAATTTGAACTTTCACTCTATTTTTAATCCTTCTAAATATCAATCAACATTCAAGACCAACCTATACTGATTACTGATTTTGGAATTCAACTTATTAAGACGTATGCCTTAATTTTGGGGTGGCGTTTGAGTGAAACATTCTCTTTTTCGCAATTTGACCTCCAAGGACATAGTATTCCGGGCCGAAGTGCAACTCACAAATACCAAGATTGCTTTTCAGGTTTCAGGGATTCAATCCAGATTTGTTTCGTAGTAGTATCCATAGGAAAAAGATGTAGAATGTTCACCGGTGTGTCAGTTGAATTAACACACCGTTTGACGCAGCACCGTCTAACCATTTCGCCGAGGCCACTGCCAATACCTCTCGAGTACCGTAAATGCGCTTAACCTCAGTTAAATATATACTACAAACTGATCAGCACTATTAGGAGCTTGGAGTAGTAACAGCTGAAGAGTACAGATCACGTCAACGCCAAACACGCCAAGTGAAACTGAGGTTACGAGATTTAGTATGAAACCATATGCCTTATAATATGTATGATCTCAATAGGTAAACGATCTCCCGTCTATTCTGCATTACTTGTACATGAATTAATTCATTTTTAAACCAGAGTTCATTCACTTTGACCCCTGCACTGAGTAATTTTATATAGAGCAGCTTTTTCTTGTACTGGAGTTCATTACCCTTTTACATTGTAGATAGTACTGATAGTACTATGTATGTATATAATACTGATCTGTGGTTGCTAGATGGCGTTTAGGCCGCACTTTTGTCAACAAAAAGTCTCTTACGATCGATCCAAAATTAGCATTACGGATTTCGCTACTGGACCCACCCTATCTGGGGCGCAGCCCCCCAACAAACAAACGGCACGTCGTCAAGCCACCCTGGAATTTTCAGAAAATGTCAACAAAAGTCTAAAAAATCCGTTTCTAAGGGACATGTTTTTGGCCCTTAAGGTACTGACCCCTTTACCCTAAAAACAAAAAATTGTCAAAATTATATATTGGTTAGAGAATATCGCTTAATTGTGGGTTTGTGATTTGTCTGCTCCGGCTATTTCCTCCGAAACTACTGGGCCGATCGTGAGTGACACACTTCAAATATCTTAATTTTTCACATTAAAGTACTATGTATATGGTTGTTTCCATTGATCTTTGATCTCTTGACCTGTGTTCAATGGTAACTTCGAGGTCATTCACATTTTACTTTTTTCTTATGACGGATTATGATGTACATGAAAGCTAAAAGCTGCCAAACAAGGCACATATAAGTTAGCCCCCCGCGCACATATTCTTGCCGGCAGGTGACGGATTATGTTGCGGTTAGTTTTTATTATGACCCCGGAACTTCACAGTGCCGGATCGTGTTCTTATGTGACCCAGGGCATACGCAGGGCCGGATCGCGTAATCGGGATTCTTGGATCGGGATGGTATGGGTCCAATTGTTTCTGTGCAATAACTGTAGACCCTCTCCCTCTACCCATCCTTCCGAATCGTAGATCGGGTAATTAACTAGTCTAACTATTATAAAATTACTCCAAGGTTTGGCTTGCCGGCCGGATGCTGATCCCAATTCTCATCCCAGACACACC
>JAQFZY010001714.1:0-14251 GCA_034696285.1 Hypogastrura burkilli | reverse complement strand
TATAATTATGTTTAATGAAAGTTCTGGATCCGGAGCGTAATACACAATGGTGCCGACAGCTACAAATGGAAACTTCTGACAAATACCTAGTATTTTAAGAATACCATACTTGCAGCGCGTGTGTTTTTGTGTAGGGCAGCTGTGCGGTGACCAAGTCGAAATTCTGTCCTGTCCTGTAATGTATTAAACTGTCATTTCCCGATGTTATATATCTCGTATTAATCTCGTGAAAAAAATGCTTACGCTCCGCCACACCGTGGACCCCGGCCACCCTCATACTAGTATATTTAAGTTAGGTTAGGTTAGGTCATAACGTACCGAACGTAAGAATTTCATGCGACCTAACCGAACTATTCTCGGGCACGTTTATTATTCTTCCTGAGATCGTCAGCGTTTTCCCTAAAACGGTAAAAATAAATGTCATAAAAACGTCACATTTCTTCCTGAGCTAAAAATACAAGCCGATTTTGAATTAAAATTTATTATGAAAAATGTTAACTATTCAGGAGGCTCAATATGGGTTCTCAGGATGTATACATAATTGTGATGACTACAACCGTTAATAAATCAACGAATCTAATCCAACAGCCGCAGGTTTACTTAAGTCGGCTTACTACAGATGCAGTTGCCTTTATGTATAAACATTTTATGCTAAAATATATTTTTACGCGGGAAGAATAATAGAAGTCCTTGAGTTATGCGGCCGCCTTTCTTTAGTGACCCTGACCCCAAATATGAAATTGTAAATATGTGGTATGTACACCTCTTCTATATACCTTTGATGGCGTGCTAAGTCATCACAGCGGAAAGACGTAGGATTTGTGCAAAAAGTTTCAAAGTAGGGCAATAGAAGGCGGTCCCTAATAAATTCCTCTCGGTATATATGTAGTTCCGGGTTCCCGCCTAACGCCCCTCCCGTTTGCATAAGAGAACTCTATTCCGGTGATTAAGTTTAATCCGCCGGGCAATAAAACGGAGTTTCCATAGAGGGGTAACTGCGGAGAAAAATAGATAAAAGGGAGTTTAATGGGCTCAGGTCCCAGTTTGCAAATCATTCCTAAATTATCAAAGAGAGAATTATTGCCTCCCTTTCCCCAAATGCTACATTTAGCGGCTCGTAATGGGATTCATTTGAATCTAAACTATTATTCCCTAGACTGGGTCTCCTTGGCTTAGCCAATATTTTGTTGGTTGAATGATGAATATGCATGGAAAGTACTGTACTGTAATGTTTGGATTAGTATATTTACATAGAAGACCTAGTTAAGAGGCTTTGCTCGTAACTGTACTGTAGCATACTTTAAAAAGCGCTACAAATGTGTTCCTTTTGTGATTTCAGCTGGATCCCGTGGAATCCGGAGACGTGCCGCGAGTACTATTGGAGAAGAAGCTGGCCGCGGCCACGGAACTGACCGAGAAGAAGGAGGTCCAGCTCAAGCTCACCCGTTTCCATAAAGTAAGTCAAGTGATTCCGCAAATTTCGGGATTTAGCTAATTTTATTCCATACCTGCTTCGACTTAGTCCAAACATAATAATGTGATTAGCGTATGAAGCCAAAGTCAATCAATTCAAAATTTCCTACTGAAATCCGTTCTAATTCTTGCTGCGCGGGTTGGCTCTAGGCTCTATAAATCAGAATTAGATGCCGTATTCATTGGTATAATTTATTTTACTGGTCTAAATTCTTACCAACAAAACCGCGT
Organism: Hypogastrura burkilli; assembly: GCA_034696285.1. Lineage (NCBI taxonomy): Eukaryota > Metazoa > Arthropoda > Collembola > Poduromorpha > Hypogastruridae > Hypogastrura > Hypogastrura burkilli. The sequence goes on along the minus strand of JAQFZY010001714.1, from coordinate 12,547 downwards.
CCTTAACCAAAGAGAATCAGTGCAAGGTTTGGTGATACTATACCCCATATTAGCTTACCCCTAGCTTATTGAATAATTAGATACAGTTGTTAGGTTTTTCAAAAAACCAGAAAATTATGGCTGGTTTTGCTTCCATCGTTTTTACTATGAAAATTACATGCCGTATTACCTATGTATAAGTCTGAAAAAGCTTCCAATTGCTTTTATTTTAACGCTTTTAAGAGGATCTTGCAATTTTGAGTTTAGGTCCAATTTTTAAATAAGTCGTCATTTAAGCGTTTATACTCCATTATAATAAGCAACACTGGTGTCAAGAATTCCAGCTATCATTTTCATATAAGAAACATGAATTTTTGGCATTCTGGATGCTTGCCATACATTTAATATTACAATATAGTATGCCGAATAAAGTTTATTCTAAATTCATAAAGAACATTAGCATGTATCTACTATGTATGTATATGTTACATCCCAACCCCAAAATAGCCACAACTAGTTTTGGACTCTTTTTTCACAACCGACCAATACCCGAAAACTTCGAGGTAACCTAACCTAACCTAATTCTAATGATATTATCAAGTCAGGTTAGTTTAGATTAGCGTAGGTTGAATTGGGTTAACTTAACTTAGGTTAGGTTAGGTTACTACAGTCAAATTTCGAAAAGGCATCATTTCGGCTTGTGGCTGGTTTCAACGCCCACAGTCCGTTTTCGGGGTTGGGGTGTAACATTTATATACACCACCCTAGGTGCACCTGCGAATGAATTTTTGGACTTTGTGACAATCTCTCCTGCCTAGGCAAGCACGAGCTGAGGCGTAGAGTGATGTAAAAGTACCTGTGAATGTATGTATGTACATGTCACCAGTAAGTGTGATCCAAAAGGCTCCGGCTCATTCAGCTTTCTCCTCAGCTTTCCCTTAACTGAGGCTGGATCTGAATCTGATGCCATTAGGCCGGCTCAAATAAATGAGCTCCTTCCCGAATGAATCCAAACATTTTGAAGGGAACTGAGTAATTCAGGTCCGAGCTAAAAAGTTCCAAACGAGCCTTTCAATGAGAATCCAAATGTTGCCAAGGAGGCTGGGAGTCTAATTTAATGGGCAGCCGGAGCTCTACTTGATGCCTCCCGCCCCTTCCCGTTTACATATTTACGGAATTCCTAATGAGTTTTAGGTTCCTATCATCCGGATCCATGAATGTATTAAATTATGAGCACATACTAGGCCGAGAACGAGAACCCTGGAGGAACTGGGCTTGAGTGATAGAGGGGCTCATTAGCTCATCCAAAACTCAAGTAACACTTGCTTGTCTGGGAAAATCATTAGGCGGACCGGATCCGCAAATGAGATTTTTCCCCATTCGGATCCAGATTACTTTGTCTATGGGAACTAAGCGTAATTTATAATGTTGGGAAGGAGTCGGATTTTTAATTACCTCTATACACTCATATGCATACGTATACAGCATTAGAGTAGTATGTTGTAGCAGTCGCCGGAATGAGTTATGGATTTTTGTACGACCGTAACATACACTACAATTATATTATTATATGTCCTGGTGTTTTCTGTAAAATACAGCGTAGTAATATTAACAAATATATGTAATTAATTAATGCAGTATAAATTGTGTGCCCAGAAAGTACGGCAATGAAACAATCTAAGCTGGTACAAATATTACAAATGAAAATGTAAGCCGTATTATACATAGTATTCCTTATGTCGTATTTGAGCGCAAGTTTGATGCTGATTTTACTTCACTTTTCTCATATTTATGTAGCATTCTATAGGAAGGTAAGGAAATGGCTTAATCGCTTACTTAAGGTTCCGCACGGATCGGATAAGTTGTAAATCCGATCCGATCCGAAAATTGTCGGATAGGCTTTTCAATTATCCGATCCGTAACGAACGTACATCGAATAGCCCCAGTCCGTATCCTATCCTATCCGATCGTATCCGCATCCGAAATTTTTAGTTCGGATCGGATAGTTTTTTAAATCCGATCCGATCCGAAATTTATCCGAATCATCCGATCCATGCGGCACCATAAGCTTATTCCTGATGTCCATTTTTGTCTCTATAGTTGAGAAGCCTGGTGACGGAGCAGATGATGACGATCCTGTCCGGCGTGACGCTGAATGACACCCAGGAACGGTCCCTCCTCCTCCGCTCTAGGTTCAAGCTCCTCAACTTCAACTGCTATGAGAAGGTGACCAAGTACTACAGCAAGAACTGCTTCAGCATTGCTCGCGTAAGTCTCAACTATTGAATTTAAGTGTCGTATCGTGGTATCATAGTGAGCTCATACTTCCACGCGTAGTATAATTAATCTAAATAATGACAAGCTTGAATTTAGAATAGCAAAAACGAATTTTAGGGTGATACGTCGAGTTTAAATTCTACTTTCTTGAAAATCATTAATATTTGAGTTGGACTATTCGGATTTAGTTCCACTAATTATTTATTTGGATGAAAGGAGAGTAGCAATCCCGGTAATAGCTTACCTAGCCTACAATCAGCTGAAATATTAATGTACATTTAGCAATCAATCGTATTTGATATCGTCAAACTCAAATAAATTAGAAGCAGAAAGCACGCGAGAATCCCGAATTTAAACCTTTTAGTTTTAGAACCTTGGGCAAGCTGACTAGGTACTTAATATTTTATCGTTTTGCAAAGTAACTTCCACACTGGGATATAATTTGAACATTGTCAAATATGATATTCCGGCATTTCGGCAGTGTGATAAATCATCCTTTCCACCTTGAGTTTATATGCACTAACCTGCCGTCAATCCGGGAATATATCCCTATTTTGTGAATTAAATAATTGGGGATGAAACGGCTGGCCCTGGGCCTAATCCTTATTCATGGAAGCCCGGCCCAGGTTGGGCTGACAGTTGAATTGGGAATATTTTAATGAAATTAGAGGCGGGGTGTCAAAGGTTTTCCCTCTTAAAACGTCAGTTCCCACTTGTGTGGACTTTATGTTGCTAGTAGGCGGCGGCGGCGGCGGCGGGGCCTGCATACTGAGCCCCGCCGCACCGGGTGCCCCAAACTGAGGGAACTACGCGCGGATATTATGACTACTCTCTTCCTTCCTTCTGATTTCCAGAATCCATATGTGACCCAAAAGCTCTACCTCTTCGTTAATATGTGCGAGAGGGGTTGGAGGGCGGAGGCAATGATTGAAGTCATGGCGAGCACCTGTCACCAGCCAAACGGACACTTCTACACTGGGATCCAGTAGCTATATACGGACCATTTACTACTAGCAAGCACGCCCGGACCCCCCACCAAAAACGTCCCAATACATATTTACCCTTGTGAGTACTTTAGGTTTCAGTAGATGGACACAGAGAGACATGTGCTGTATACATATTAGTTTACATATTGGAATTTTAATGGACTAATTAAGCAATGCCTAAAAAATTACGAAGATGTGGAAATGTGCCACTATTGGGATCCTTGGAGTCGATGCAGAAATAAATTAATCGCTAGCATACAAAAACTAATGTATAAGTGTGTCCATTATATATATTTTTGCAAAGGTCACCGTGGCTATCATTTCCAGGTCTGCAACAGATACTACACAACCTCATAAGGCCTAGCTTTGGAACGGCAGCACTTATTAATAAGGAACGTATTTCGACATAAAAGCATATTCTTATGACGTATGACTATTGCAAATCTTTTGCCAAATGTTCACGAGTTCGGTCAGTACGACATCATATATTCAGTTTTATTTGACATATTTTAGCATATTTTTGACTTTTACGATATAGAATCATATTTTGCACCTTTTGCATTTTTAGTTCATATTGAAGGAAAAATAATGTTTTTTTGTTTTTTTAATTTTGGTGACTTTTTACTCCAAAAATTATACTTTTACAACAAAAACTTCAAAAAATTGGTGCCTTCGGCGCTGTGTGTTTATTTTAAATACTAAAATACTTAATTTGTTGAATATATTAATAGTTTCGTGCTCGTAAATGCGTATTTCTTCCCGCACATTTTGACATGACCCCCAGAGTGGTCACTGGATATAAACAAAATTGAAAACTCCTTAATGGGTCAATTGACCCATAAATTTATGACGTTTAAAATTTATGGGCCTTACAGAAAGTATTAAAGGTCAAGGTTAAGATATGGTCCACTTGGTTATGTTCAACTTTAGGTGGTTTATTTTAGACGCTGCCATGTAATTTTGGAACTAAGGCCGGAGTGCTCATTAAATATTACCACCGTTCGTTCGTGTGACAAGTAGGTGTGGTTTTGATTTCCAACTACTCAAGCTCGAATGAATAACTATAATTTTGTCTTACAAAACTAATACTTTGTCCATGAAAAGTAATTGTTTTGCCTGAGGAAGTCCTACAATAAATACTTGTCAATCCCCCGAAATTGGACCATGGAGTGCCTTAGATTATTTATTTAAACGTATATTTGGACTTGGATCAACTGATTACATAGAAAACTAGACGATATTTTCACGAAGGTAGCCGATTGGTTACTCCGATGTAGGGAAACCAAACAAAACCTACTAATGTGTCATTATGTTCTAAGCCTAACTTCCTAAAAAAGAAAGAGCAATAATTTAGAAGCAAGTTTTGAATGATTTATTTTATTGGCTGAGTGAAACCAGTGAGTGACAACAAAATTTTCCATGTAAATCGACAAGTAAAAGGTGGAAAATGTTCGTTCCGAAGGATATGCTTTTAGCCCCCCCACCTAAATTATTCGCCGCTAGGTTGCGGGTAAACGGCTAAACGTACGCGAAAAATTAAAGACGCATAAAAACCGTTGAATGGGGTCCCATCGATGCGCCACAATTCAAACTTCGAATTTGTCAATTCCTTCGACCCTTAAACCTCAAAAAACTACTTCGACATGTCGTTTTAACCCAATTTCTAAGTACTTAGGCCTCCCAGCAGCTGAAATTATTGTAGGCCATACAGTTGGCTTTCAAACAAACTTATTTCGACCTCGGGTAGATCAAAGGGCTCCTGAGATATCTGACCTTTTACCAACCGAGCTCGGGCCCATTTCCTAACACACATTTATATAGGGAACTCTGATGCCCACTGCCTGTATTAGTATAGTCTCATGTACATCCCTCATCACCCGTGACAACGTTAATGTTTCTACTCATACAAAATATGTTCTAGTGTGATGATGGTTTCGGTTTGAAACATGGCTTATGACATCAGTATCAGTTGTAACCCGTGAAAATTCGGAAATAATAAAATGATTCTAGTTAAAGTTAAACGTCGCTGAGTACGCCTGAGTGTGCTCTAAAAAGGACGAAACAAGGTGAGTTTCTATTAAACCCTAACTATTTTGTGATTAGTCAAAGTTCACGAAGGTCCGTTGGGAAAACCGCTTTTATATGGTCAATACTTCGAATGCGAAGAGGCTCCCTGTTCTTAGCCGGCCCTCGCCCGGTTCAATCAAAACAAAATTGTAGTCATTTAAGTCAGGAAACAGTTTAAATTAATTATGTCCAAATTAAGTACAAATACAATCACGGGTATTCACAAAAGCCGAATCATAAATGATGACTTACCAAGGGAGCTTCATGAACTTTGACTAATCACAAAATAGTTATGGCTTAATAGAAACTCAACCTTGTTTCGTCCTTTTTAGAGCACACTCAGGCATACTCAACGGCGTTTTACTAGGAACATTTTGTTTATTGATTTAGTGACACTGGGACCTGCTTGGTTCAGTTTAACAATAAACAAATATTTTATAAAATGTCCTTTATTTTATATGTTGCTATTGTATTCTTCACATATATCTGTGACCATTGTAACAGTTAACATTTGATTTAATTTTACGAAATATATTTTCGCTCGTAGTTTTGAATAAGAAATTTGCACAAAATCACTTTGCCCTGAAATATCGAAAAACGTTCATGTACTTACAACTGATTAGGAACTTAAATAATAAAATTATTCAGCACAATTTAATATCGTGCTTGTAAATTAAATAAACCATTTAAATGCACATATCAAAAGTATCTATTGGAGTCAATGTAAGAGGCATAGCTTGTTGAAAAACAATAAAATCTGAAAATTTTGACGACTCTACTAAAACTAATAGGTGCTTGTGACCTGTCCGCCCTTAATAAAAAATAAAAAGTCAACCCTGATGTTGCCGTTGTGCCTTCATAAAAAGATGAGTGAAAGTATCTAATAACTGTTCACTTGACTAATAGTCGTTTCAATGGGGAGTTGACCTTGAGATTGAGATTTACCGGAGTGAGGTCAATTCACCTCAAACCTTTTACGTAGTTCACACTATCAGGAAATTAGGAATCTATTCTTGAAAACCTGTTTGAAATAGTTATAATGTTTACTAAGTCAGGATCACCACTCCGACTGACAAACATACGGACACACAGACTTAAACGTGTAAAGCTAGTAGAATGGTACCCCATCAAAGGCGCTGCCTACTTTTTTCATCAGCACACTCAGGCTCTAGGAGAGGCTTAAACCCATTTCCGATCGTTGATAAAACTACACAGGAAACCCGCGGCTTAAAAGACCTACTTTTCAATCTGACCACGTCGTTAGCCTAAAAGACAAAAGTGGACGTCACAAAATGGGTGTTAGTTTTAGTATAACAATTTTCGTCCTTGTCCAAGTGAGCCTTCTCTGGATATCTGTTACAGAGGGGTTGAATGTTTTTAAGGGCGGAGTTGAGTACGGCGCGGTGGAAGAATTAAGTCAGCTGATGGCGGCCTACGAAGACTGCTACGCCTACGTAGTTGGATTCGACAAACGTACACCCTCCATTGAGCCGTTACCAATTCCCGCAGTCTTAGTTTATAAAAACACCCGTCTACAACTTAAACAATTCGAGGCGGAATTCGGAAAGCCTGCATTTTACGTTTATCCCGTATTGGTTCGCCTTCGGAGACGGTTATTCTGCCATGTAGTGTTCGTACTCTTGCCTGAACTTAATTCGCGCAAGGAGTCGCCCTCTGTCCTTGATTTATACACCAACCTGCAATCGTTATTGGCCTTTACTTATGGACAAAATTATATTTTTGGAGAGATGGCAATCTTCACAACCCAGAACAGTTCAGCTTGGCTCATAAATCCAAAGAGATTTAGCGGTAAGGAATTAGTCGACTTCAAAAGAACACCAAAGATTGTGGTGTACAGTGATATCTTAACTGCAAACTTTCGAGTCCGAAATGTTAGCTTAGTTGATCCCTTCCCCTATTGCTATTTTGCCGGCCAAATTGAGCTACCTATGGTAGTTGGCGGGAACTTCTCAATCTTTCGAAAATTAATTGAGGAAGCACATCAGAAGTCAACACAGAATGGTCGATTCCACAGACTACCGATTGACAAGGTCTGTTCAAGCAAACTTGTAATTAATAACTCGCATCCGCACAGAATTGAAGGGCTCATCTCAAGTGTAACCGGGAATCCTTTTCGAATCCGTCCGAAATATCGCCTATTCAACTATGAGCCAACACGAGGGTTCAAAGAAGCAGATTCTCATTCGCTACCTGAGATCATTTGTACTCTCATGATGGAATCATTGGAGCTATGGTCAGACACAAACGTGGACCCAACCAGAGCAGCAGGGGATCATGTACGCTTTATATTTTCAGTAATTAAAAAAAATTGTCATGTTGACACGAGCATGAGCTCCTTTCAAGTGTGGTATACAAAGTTTCAGACATACGCTGGTTTCAGTAATATGGTCATTCTTACAACAAGGGACTTAGCATTTTTAACCTGCGACGGTGTTCACTCCGCCCTCTCCTTCAGGCTCTACACAAGGCCTTATGACGGATCTAGCTGGGCATATCTGCTCTTTCTGGCACTCGTTGGTCTACCAAGTATGACTCTGGCCCTTTTCAGAATATACAATGTTACAACGACTGTTTGGGGACTGGCTGACTTGTTCGTTCAGACAATCCTTTCTTACACCTCGGTCTTGGTAGAACAGAGTCACTCTATGTCTTCGACCACACTTCGGATTCCAAGCCTCGTGTTCGTCACAAACCTGATCCTCGGCCTCTGGTTCCTCATTTCCGTCGTCCTCGTCAATGCCTACAGAGGGATTGTGGTCTCGGACCTGACTTCAGACCTTCCGGTCTCCCAACGTTGGAACAACATTTCAGAGCTGGACACATTTGTAGTCTTCGTCCCAAGCTCCCTAGAGCCCGAACTCAAGGTTGGGCTTGACTACAATTATACGGAGCTGACAGAGCTCCACGATTGTTACTGTGCTCACAAATACGGACTAGACTTAGTATGTCCTTATAAGAAGAGAATAGATTTAATCCCGGTAAAGAAAAGGATGCCCAATTCAACTTTTTACTCCCAGGCCTGCCACGAATAGCTGAAGCTAGTTTCCGACCTAGGATTCGTAATCCCGAATCTAAAAATGTCTGCCTGTGGGACGAAGAGCTTCACAAGATCATTCATAGAAGCGTCCGGTACGGATTATCTCAAGATGATCCGATCTGCAGAATACAAATCCATAAATTTGTATAGATGTCGGAAGTGGGGTCTTATACAACCCACTGAGAGGCGGCCCGGTGTAAAGAAACAATTCCTACGTGATACTTACTATAGTCAGGATAGGCACAGTGCCTGGAGGTTGAAAACAATGTTGATTAGCTTGTCTGTCAAGGGAGGGAACATGACGCGAGACTTTATTGACAACTGCGACCGAACGGGACTCCTGGATTCTGATGAGGTTCTGGACGGGTTCATTGCTAGGGAGAAGCTCCGCCATTCCAGTAAAATATACAAGAAGAGTTCGAAGGGGCAGTTCCGGTTCTTGATCGCAATACAGCTCCTAGGCATCCGACCCATTCAACTCTACAACAGGCTCCAGCTCCTCATGTCATCAGGAATTTACAGCATTTGGGCCAAATGGTATGGAATTCAGTTCCCATCTGAAGACGAGCACAACATCCGCTTGGCCGCAAAGAATTCTATTGAACACTTACCAAAAGTCCTCACTATCACTTCCAACATTATCACAGCCTTTATTATTCTTGGGGCTGGGCTCGGGTAGACAGTGCTGGTCTTCGTTGTTGAGACCGGGCCAAAAGTGGCGGGTTCTACGATTTCATCCTTACGGTCATGGTGGGAGTACATTCATTAGATGCTAATCGTGAAAAAAGTTTGCAAGCATTGAATCCGTGTCTAATTTGGAATCAATTTGATCTTTTATTTCTTGCTAATATTATTAAGTTCAAGTGAACCAATAATAATTGCACAGCAGAGATATAAAGTTAGTTGGTTTCGAATTTATTAGGAGGATTGATAATTAATGAAACTAATTTGTAAATCGTGGGAATGTCCATTTTACCCCGTCGAGATGTAAGCTCAGTTAAGGAAGCGATTTATCATTCTTCGTACGGCGCGGACTTGGATGCCTTCCTTATTTGCTGAAACAAAAAGGATCGCAGGATTCAGAGCCAGTACCATTTTCGCCTAACTGTACTATGGGACGTTCAAATTCCGCGCGTAATTGGAGTGACGACTTTTCATATAAATTTATTTAGGAACCATTCTTCATTCCAGTATCTACTCACCAAAGTCCGTTCCAGTATACCCAAAGAAGTCCCAACAGGCATGCGGATTCTTTTCTGTTTTCTTAGTTTGAGGAAACACGACAATGATCCCATTGGCTTCGGCCACTTCCAAAAACCCGCTCTCGACCACGTGTCTCTCTCCAACCTCGCCCCTGCGCATTTGTAATTGTGCAAATTAAAAAAAAAAAGGCGCTATTACTTTCCCAACCCCTAGTTTGCAACTTCAAAGGAATCCCAGCGAAAGTTAATCGGTCTAACGTCTAACCGTGATACGAAGCATTCATGAAAGTAGAAATGGAGATAGCACCGAGACTCCTTGGTCTCACACTTCGAAGGGACGTAGATGTAGCCCCGCTCATCCAAACTGATAACCTTTGGGTCAAAGTCACTGTAGAACTGAGTCTGGTCAAACTCGAGTAGCTTGTTAAGCTTCCCATCTGTTCAGAACGGGAACGGAAGAGAACCATTCAAGAACCACAATTAATGTCGCTCGCCACAACGCTGCTGGTGCTTACCCTTCTTCGGTTTCAAAACTTGGAAGCTATCCGTAGACAGGAGAAAGTTGAGCATTTCCCTTGGTCCGTCATAGTTGCAGTTCCCAAGCAGAGCATCATTTTCCGCCTCAGACTTCTGGTCACATTTGGCTCCATAGGAGAGAGTGGGCTGTGCGGGGCGGTAACGTTTGATTATTACTATTTCAGAGAGCAGGCTACGCTCCTTCTTAGTATATTTGTTATACCTCAACCCCGGAATAGCCACAATTAGTTATGGGCTCTTTTTTCACAACCGACCATTACCCGTAAACTTCGAGGTAACCTAACCTAACCTAATTATAATGATGTTATCCCGTTAGGTTAGGTTAGCTAAGGTTAAGTTGGGCTAAGTTAAGTTAGGCTAGGTTACTACACAGCCTAATTTCGAAAAGGCGTAATTTCGGCTTGCGGCTGGTTTCAACGCCCACAGGGCGTTTTCGGGGTTGCGGTGTAACATATGCACACTTACCAAGTGATGCGTGGAACTTTGAATCACCGACCGGATTTGGGTGGGCTTATTCAAATATTGCTCGTAAATGTCAACGATCCCAGCAGAAGCTCCTATAGTGAATACATGCGTACACACATTGAATCACCAAGCAGGGGAATTAGTTGAGACAATCATTCCTGCCTGGTGCCCCCTTACTTGTTGGAACCCACTCGTCCATGGATGCGATCCAAATCCATACTCTCTGATCATTCAGGCTTGTAAGGGGATCAACGAGTTTCTGCCATTCGTAAGACTTCAAGGTGACCAGAGCCGCTTTGGAGGAGGTCGCATTCGGTTCGGGGCTCAATCCATTCGTTGGGAATCCTCCGGGAACGCCACATTTTGAATAGAGCTCTTCAAAGGTCTCGCTAGTTCCACCGCACTTGTAGTAAGCTGAGAAACGAAGAAACAATTTGACACTACTACATTAACTATTTTCAAAATGCAGAAAACTATAACTCTTGAATTAGTAAATTGAGTTACTTACCACCGGCAAAGAGTCCAACCCCAGAAAACATTTTTGCGTGTGAGAGATGAAGGATTTGGGCAAATCCGGCACCAGATCCCGAGATCGTAATCGCTCTGCTGTAGATTCGACCTTTGACTAGAAAGTTACGTAGGCAGACATTTTTGGTTAGAGGGAGTATCTGTACGTAGTTTAATTTGTAGAAATGGAAACTTGTGGTTACCATGTTCAAAGTTACTATCCTCGCCATTGACCCCGTTCCCTCCACTAAGGCCGAGAATTAAGAGGGAGGCTTGAGCTAATAGCGTGATCCATTTAGTATTTACTGTAACCATTTTGTAGAGCCTTGTAAGCACAACTACTGGCGGCTGGAGCTCGACTGACGCCCGCGAAGTTCTTTATGAATCTATTGAAAGAATGAAAGGTTCCTGAAATGAAAAGTTACCATTCAAGTTTTATAGCGGTTTAAGTGAATCGGCTATTAATGGTTACCGAATCGGAATTGGTTTATACTGTATTACGCCATTACACGTGTTCGGAAATGGATGACGTTCCAACGATTTTAAAAAATAACTTTTATGCGAGGTGAGTGTTTACGATTTTGTCTATTAAATGGCTGCCAGCAGCAAGAGGTATCAAAGTCAACTTTCACTACTTTTGTTTACTTTTGAATGAAGTAGAAGATATGTTGAATAAATAAAAACAATGGGCACCTATCGTAGGCAACTTTCACTATTTTTGTTTTATTTTTGAATGAAGCCGAAGGTCGAATCCTTATAAGACACTGTTCTATGACAGACCGCTTCGTTCATTTCACGCTTTTAAGATAAGTTACTTAATCCCAGATCCCAGCACTTACTTGATATTAGGGAGTGATTGAATGAATGTAGTTTTCTGTACCTATACGGTTTATTGATGACTAAACTAAGTATCCACGTCTGTCTAAATTCTCGTGTGATGGTAAACAAATGCTTAATGGAATCGAATCCGGTCTCAATTTTAATAGTACGGCTTCGATACATGTATTGTAATTTTTTTTATAAATTTTGTTTCATAACCGTAGAAAATTTCGCAGCGGCTGCTATACACTGTTGGTGTTTGGTGTGCTCCGAATTTTTAGATTCCCGTACAGTTCCAGTATAATCCTATTCAGTAGCCGGGTTGTTTTGACGCCAATCGACTCAAATTGTGCAAATTGTAAGCACGGGGATGCCAAGTCAATCAACGATGGATTTTATATTTACATCCGTTCCTGATACACATCAGGGGCCGTTTCCTAATTATTTAAACTTAACATTTAAAAGTAACCGAATGGCCTGCCAATGTGTACGCGTATGTGCAAGTATTAGGAGTTTGTAGCGTTGATTCCAAAAATACACTTGCTTTAGTTATAAATACAAGTAACGACCTCACCTTCGGCTCGTGTCTTATACTTGCGCACGCGGCTCCGCCGCTTAGCGCGGTTGGCTCTACGCTTGGAACGAATTAG
>JAQFZY010001713.1:0-14258 GCA_034696285.1 Hypogastrura burkilli | reverse complement strand
AGATACGGTTCGACATTCAAAGCTTTCGACATTAAAATGATTCGACATTCAGGCCTTTCGACATTCGAACGATTCGAAATTCAAAGCTTTCGACATTTAAACGATTCGACATTCAAACCATTCGACGCAGTGAGTTCGGCGAAGTGACAATTCGGCATTTTACAGTTCGACATAGTGACAGCCATTCTCGCATTTCAATGTGTATAAATTGTAAAATAAAAAATTCGGCAAATACTTGGCCACTACGGCCCCTCTAATGACCATAGTGCGTTGTAATGAGGATTCTAATGACGCCTGGCTAGAAAAGTATTGCCTTACGAAATACGGGTGGACCTTGACCTTGACACGGACGTAGGTGACTTCCGGTCATTCTATCGATACGGAATTACCATCACAGTAAAATTCGAAATCGATGATTGCCAAAAATAATAGTACAAGCGATTTCGTGGTCCTTTAGTTATAATGATGGATCCGTGTTGGCCTAAATTAATAAATTAGTACCTACCTCTGAGATCCTTTGAATAAAAGCAGGAATATTTCCGTGGACCAGTCACTTCCTTTCGGCACCGTACACACAACCTCACCATTCGCAGCTGCACTACTGACTGATTGAGGAATAAGCGTCTTAAAATATGGACGAATTTTAGTTCACTTTATACGTTTTTCCCCCGACTTTATAATCAATATGCCCTGTCCGTGTTTAAATTCTTCATCAGACCCTCATACACTGTACAGATACTACAGGCCTAATCTAATCTGATGTTTACAAGCATTCGGATTTGGGATGAGCAGGAATTTCTTCAGCCATTCCTTACATACCGAGTCAATATTAAAATACAGTACGACTTATAATGTCAAATACTACATAATAATACTATTTTTGCTACATTTGCCTGGCTTGGGTAATTTTGGTGGAAGCCAAGCCAATTAGTAGGGGAAATCATAAGTCTTCCTAAACACAGAGTTTTCTGGTAATAATTGGCTGCATATTTAAACTATCGTCAATCAATTCAAAATCTCTCGCTAATTAAACCTGATATCCTCACCATTTCCATGAAATTACTCCCCAATCATAATCATAATCATTAGAAACTTATTACGAGCAAAAGCTTATTTATTTTCCAATAATTAACGGAATCCAATTTCTCCTATTTAAAGTATTAAAAAGCCTTCCTTAATTGAGATCCCGGACCTCATTATTTTTTTTAAAGGCGGGTTCCGGGCCCTGACAGGGAAATTTCTGGACTCATTTATCAATCCGTCTTCCCTTTCCTTTCCCCCGCAAAAAAGTGGGGAAAGGGAGCGCTAAGGAGAATTTACTCTCTGCTTATGGACTCGAGACGGAAGAAGGATAAAAAAAAGGCCTGTAGGAAAGTTTGACCTTTTATCTGAGGCCGAGCCCGCCTAAGGTTCACGCCGCGCCCGCTCTTTCATTAATCATGTATTTAGTAATGATTAAGTGGCGGCCTCATTAAGGGAAACGTCTCTTTTCCCGGATTCCAAGGGACTTGGGCGAGCTCTTCTTTATTGGCCCAGAAGCCCCGAAACAGAAGCAGATAAAATGGGGAAAGTAGGGCAAAAAACGGGATACTTCTGAAGCATTTGTACTATTAAGGCAATCTGTAGTGGGGACTGTGGCTTGAGATAGGGAAAAGACAAGCCGACATGGTGCCATGGATGCTCGGGTTTAGAGTAATGGCTAGGAAACCGTTGGAAACGGTAATACCGAGCGACCGATGGGCGAGCTTTTTGACCTTTGTCCCTTTGCAATTTCAACACATTTGAAAATCGCAGGAATTAAGAGCCGGCGTCCTCCATAAGGTCAACAGTAAGGGGCAGGTCATTCTTGACGGCGCAGCGGACGACACATCAGTTGAAAATTAAATCGATTTAAGAGCCGAGTTCACCCTGTAGGAGGTCAGTTGTGGTCGAGCTTGATATGGATTGTGAATGACGGAAAATTAAATTTACTATTAGTGGAAAGTGTTTCCTTTTTAGAAGTTGCAGATTTTCTGCTAAAAAAGGCGGTTTTCGGGTTAATGCGGCTAGGTGGACAGAGGGGCATACAGACAGATGGAAATACAAATGTGCACATAAAAGACCAATAAAAATACAGACATACAGTCTTACAAACAGACAAACTGACGGACAGAGAGACCTACAGTGAAACAAACTTACAAAGAGACAAACAAACCTACCGACTGACAGACAGACAGATAAACACACATACAGAGACTGACAGACCGACCGACAAACATACATACAGAGACTCATAGACCGACAAACATACATACAGAGGCTGGCAGACTGACTGACAGACAAACTGACACATAGACGGAGATGGACAAACACAGGTATAGAGACTGACAGACAAACTGACAGATAAACCGAGAAGGTAACACACTATATTGACTTACAGAGAGACAAGCGGACAGATAGACGGAGACGGACAAAAGCACACATATAGAGACTGACAGACTGACAGACAGACTTACAAACAGAAAGATAGAGGGAGACGAACAGATAAGCAGACAAACTGACAAACAAACTGACAAACATATTTACTGACAAGGGGACATACAAACAAACAGACGTACAGACAAGCAGACATGCAGACAAATAGACATACAGACACATACAAACATACATATATACATACAGACAGACTAGCAGACATACAGGCAAACAGACATACAGACAAACAAACACAAAAACAACAAACAGGCAAAGAAACAGACAGACAAATAGACAAACAGATAAACATACAAACAAACAAACTTACAAACTGACAAACAAACAAACCGACACACAGACCAACAGATAAACATATAAACATAAAAAAGGTAGACGAACAGATAAACATACAAACTGGCAAACGGACAAAAAACAAACAGACATACGAGCAGATAAGCATACAAACAGGCAAACTGACAGTCTGACAGACAAAAACAGACAGGCAAACAGACGGATAGACAAACAAACAGACAGACGGACCGATAAACATACAAACATACCAACATACAGACGAACAGATAAACGTACAAACAGACAAACTGACAAACGGACAAACAGACAAACAGACAAAAACATACAGACGGATAGACAAACAAAGATACAGACGAACAGACGGATGGACAAGGAAACAGACAGACGGATAGACAAACAAGCAGACAGACAAACAGGAAGAAGTATAAAACAAATAATAGAAAATATGAAAATGCTGCTCAGTTTTTATAATCAAATTGGGGCTCCATGATTATCTATTTTCTGCCTCCTGCCACCTGCCCTCCATCAGCCCCAAATATAATTGTCTTCCCTGTCCATCTCCAAGGAAGGGCTGCTCTCCTCCAGATCCGACCACCTAATGCTAATAGGCCTCCTCGTCGAGCCCGATTTTTCTTATCCTTTCATCTCGGGGTGAGTCCGTGTCCCTCATCATGTGGCCGGGTCCCGGCGTCCTTCCCAGTCAGGTCAGGTAACGTATTGTATCCCTCACTTCCCACACCCACACATTCATCAACTCTCTAGTATATAGACTACAGAGCCTGCCTACGTAGTACTGGACCCAAAGGGCACAAAAGGACGGAGAGCCCCAAACATTTACACTTCTTCCGGCCCACACAATAATTCATACTGTCCGACCTGCCAAAAAGTCATTTTTCAGGGAAACCAAGGCAGTCACTCTATTCAGCCAAAGAAAGGCCCGGCTCATGAATGAGTCGTCAATAGGCTCGGCCGAGGCCTTTGTACTGCCCAAAGTAATCCCTATCAGCGGAGGGGTTCTCAATGGGCCCTCTTCTGGCCCATTTTCACCCCCCCCCCCACCCCTTTTATGGGAATTTTATTTACTCGTCTAAAACTCTGCACCCCTATTTATTGATAGAAAAAGTATAGATTTTAACACAAAAACTATTGAAATGAGCAGCTACTGATATTAATCAAGGAATGGGAATATGTCGGCTATGGAACTTGAATCCGTGTAAAGAATGTGGTCAAAATCTGCATTTGCTAATTCGCACATCTTGGTTTTGGTTTTGCTTTGGGCTAAAAATATATATTTGTGAGCAGCAATAATACTCTCAGCTCTTTGCGTGATATTTCTTAATTCTGAATTTTTTTCGTATTAATTTCACACCAGAAAAAATGATTCAAATCGTGGATTTTAGCCAAAAACGTTTGCAAACGAACTAATCTAGATACTAACCAAACAGTATGGAATCCAGAATCGCGTATGAATTTCATAGTAACTAACAAAAGTGTGTGCCCAACATTTATATTTGCTCGTTTCTAAAGTTTCCATTTTTGTTCGGCCATTCAGGACATATATAGCTTAGAAAATTGAGCTGCCATTTAAACAGTCAACAAGTAATTCGAAATCTCTGACCAATTTGAACAGATTTCCTCACCAATTAACTCAAATTACTCACAAATCTTTTCAAACTTAATATAAGCAAAATATGATTTATTTTAGAATAATAAACGAAAATAAAACGCTAGAATTCGAAATATTTCAAGACTCCGGCGAGGAAATCTGATTGAATTGGTGAGAGATTTCGAATGACTTTTATTGGTTGATTTAAATATTCCTCGTTAAAAAAACTCTAATAACATTATATAGATACATATTACAAATGACACATTTTTGTACATGGAATTATAATATGAGATTACCAGATTTTCTCAATGACGGCGGAATGCCATGATTTGAAATTTTTTTGACCCAAAAAACCTGTACTTAAGCGTCCGGAACTGGAACTCCAATGGACCTCTCTGCCTATTAAAATCTGTAGATATAAGATTCACTAAAAAAAAAAAAAGTAGAATCGCCTAAAATAAATAGAGTTCAGAATATGCAGGAATTCTTATTATTTCCAGATTTGGGTTATTGAAAGGGCACTAATAAAATCGGTCAGATTTGGCCGGGTCCCTCCCAAGAGATCCCTCGAGTCCGAATTGCTCAAATTCCCGGAGTGTCCCCTAAGTGGACACGAGGGCCTGGAGGGAACTGATTAGGGCCGGAACAAGGTTACGGAATTTCGGATCCGATTTTTTGGGGGGGGGATTCCAAAATCCGCCGTTGAGAAGTCCCTTCCGTCAGCATTTGTGAGGCCGGACGCGGAGGAATTCCGCCGACTTGATCACTATCATCAGAGAGTCTCTCCGAAGAGATCAGGCTAAAAAGGCTCTGCCTTCAGCCTTATGGGACTTACACAAAAAAAGCCTGCCTATTCCGTTCTTAAACCCCGTATCTACCTATGTATATGGATTCAAGTCAATTATACTCAGTAATATATCTAATTCTGTTCTAAATGGTAAAAATGGTTTAAAAAAAATTATTTGGAGCGGGACAAATGCATTCTTTACCTAACCTTACCCAAATAAATGGTTAAAAATACCAAAATAAATGGTTAAAAATACCAAAATTGTGTGAATTCAGGATTTCCACCTGTTTTCGAATCGAGTTGAATGTCCTCTGATCTTGCTTGAAAAATCCGCCAATGTGAGCCGAAGCGAATTAAATGCAAAATAAACCAAACTATACTTGCCCTAAAGAAATGAGACCAATATGATCGAACATACCTAATTCAATCAAAGATAACCTAACATATTTAGTCTAGTCTTACTAATATCCTCGAACCTTACCCAACATAATTTAAGCTTACCTAAAATGGGCTAGCAGAACCTAATCCAACCTAACCTAACCTAAAAGAATATGATCCAACCTAACCTCACCTGAACGAATCCAATCCAACCTAACTGAACAGAATCCAATCCAACCTAACCTAACCAAAAATCCTAATATCCAATCTATCCTAACCTAACATAGTGTACTCCAACCTAACCTATCCTGACAAAATATAACCTAACCTAACCTAACATAACCCAACCTAGCAGAATCTAACTTAACCTAACCTAACAGAATCTAATCCAACCTAACCTATCCTAACAGACTCTCCCCTAACCTAACCAAACCGGATCTATTCCAGCCTAACCCAACCTAACCTAACAGAATCTTGTCCAGCCTAACCTAGCCTAATATGACCCTCAGTTAAAAAAATGTAACATTAATTTCCCTGACTTATATTTTTTTTAGCCCTCTCTTCCAAAAACCTGAATTCTTCCCAGTACCAAATAAATTACTCCAAATCAGAAACAATTCCCGAAAAAGGCATGCTTCCCCAAAAACTGACTTTTGACTCAAGACCAGCCAATTCCCATTCGTTACGGGCAGCAATACATAAAATTTCTTCGCCCTATTCCAACTCCCAATATAAACTGGATCCATACTGACACAATTTGTTAGCCAGTCCGACTCCTAGTCCTGGTGACAAGTGGCCTAAAATAGCTGAGCCCCAGCCAGCCAGCCCTCCGACATTAAAAGATGAGTCAGAGGGCAGGCCGAGACTTCCCCCCTTGAATACAAATGAGGGCGGCGGGCCCAGAGATCCCCCATATATATTTACTGTAGTTTCACTGGGGGAGCGGGGCCCGGGAGATAATAATAATAATAATCCCGCCGGCACTAAATAGTTCTCAGGCCTCTTCTGGGAAGGAGCCGATCAAAATTCAGAGGCTCTCAAAGCCGGCACAATAGGAATTTAATGAAAGTCGAGGTCCCAATACAAATGATGGTAATGAGGGAAGAGGCCAGGGAAACGGTGTCCAAAAAAAGCTACACGTTACGCGGGACCTAATTTCCAGTTTTTGGGCCTTGTAGGCGGGATCTGATATATAATTCCGAAGTTAAATGGCATTTATTTGCGCGCCCAAAACTCTATTAAGTAGGCCGAAAAGTATATTTTGGTAGCCGAAACGTATATTATAGGAGCCAATTTACTTATATTGGTAGTCAAATTTGAATTTATGGGAGCCAGTTGATATAAGTAGATAGCTTGGGTTAAGTTAGGTTAGGTAGGGAAAGGTTAGGTTATAGGTTAGTTTATGTAAGGAAAGGTTAGGTTATAGGTTAGTTTATGTAAGGAAAATTTAGGTTATAGGTTAGTTTATGTAAAAAAAAGTTAGGTTAGGTTATGTAAGGAAAGGTTAGGTTATAGGTTAGGTTATGTAAGGAAAGGTTAGGTTATAGGTTAGGTTATGTAAGGAAAGGTTAGGTTATAGGTTAGGTTATGAAAGTAAAGGTTAAGTCAGGTTAGGTTAAGTAAGGAAAGGTTAGGTTAGGTTATGTTATGAAAGGAAAGGTCAAGTTAGGTTAGGTTATGTAAGGAAAGGTTAATTTAGGTTAGGTTATGTATTAAAAGTTAGGTTAGGTTAGGTTACCACATTCAAATTTTGAAAAGTCCTTATTTCGGCTTGTGGCTGGTTTCAACGCTTATATATATATTTTTACGACATATTTTTTGTGCCAAAATCTATATATTCGTATATCATTAACTATAAGCTACTTGGCGGTGGTACTTAATTAAATATTAAGTATACCACGAGCCTGCTTTACAGTATTACAGAAATTAGAATTGAGAGTATAATTTTAATAAATATCATTTTGTTGACAATAATTGCATTAAAGTTCCCCTGCGGCGCTAGTGTTACAGCTTTGACTACTATTTCCACTTTTTTATCGGAAATATGTTGAAAATTTATATTTTATGAGGTTCAAACTACAGCGCAGTCCCCCATACCGTTGACACGTAAATAATTACATTTTTTGAGCAAGAAAAGGGTCAAAATTGGTACTTTTTGTGGCACCGAATTTTTTTTTTTTAAATGGCTGGCATTTAAACTATCACCAAGTAATTCGAAATTTCCCACCAATTTGAACAGATTTCCTCACCAATTACCGCAAATTACTCACAAATCTTTTCAAACTTTGTATAAACAAAATATGATTTATTTTAGAATAATTAGCTTAATTAATACGCCAGGATTTGAAATATTTCAAGACTCCGGCGAGGAAATCTGATTGAATTGGTGAGAGATTTCGAATTATTGGTGATGATTTAAGTATTCCTCTCTAGAAATTCTACCTGCTGAGCCATTAGGCTTCCAACACTTCTTGACCCCTCCCTAAAGTCAAACTTGGACCAGCCCAATTAGCATAAGTAGTGCAAAAATGCTACTAATGTGTCCCGACCTCCCCTATACAGTTCCGACCAAGCTGTCCTCAAGATCCCGGCCTGATTGTGACGTATATATATTTTGGGGTTACTTTGGGCACTTTTCTGCCCTTCCTTGAGCTCTGAATAGGTCCGGAGTGGGCGGGTAAATTAAGTTTATTTACTTAGCGCTGCCCGTGTTTCCGGGGCCCGTTTGATCTTCCTCTCCTGGCCGGACTCTGGCTCAAGTGTGAGGAGGGAATCAAATCAGCTCCCACATGGAATCCAATTAAAGCCCAATCAATCATCTCACCCTACTACCCGACACGACAACAACCTTAAACCCGGATCCCCTCCGCCCGCACAGGTTACGGCCAGCTGAGCAGTTGGCAGGCCCTGAGCACACAAAAAAAAACAGGGAAAAAACTGGACAATAAAATATTAATTTCAAGCCGAAACTGGGACTCAAAAGTTCGACAGTCTTGGAAATTAAGAACCTAACCCATCATTTTCAGTGCCTACACTAACAAAATTTAGTATAGTGAGTCCTAACCGAACTTAATATAGCCAGACCGAACCTAACCTAATATATGACCGCACCTACTATAACTTAATATTTCCAGACCTAACCAAACCTAATATATGGCCAGACCAAAACTAACTCATTATAGACAGACCTAACCCAACTTAATATAGCCAGACCTAACCTAACTTAATATAGCCAGACCTAACCCAACTTAATATAGCCAGACCTAACCTAACTTAATATAGCCAGACCTAACCTAACTTAAAATAACCATACCTAATATAACTTAATATGGCTAAACCTAACCTATCCTAATATATGGCCAGACTTAACCTAACCTAATATATGGCCGCACCTACTATAACTTAAAATAGCCATACCTAACCTAACCTAATATATAGCAAGACCTAATATAACTTAACATGGCCAAACCTTACCTAACCTAATATATGGCCAGACTTAACCTAACTTAATATTGACAGACCTAACCTAACATAATATATGGCCGCACCTAATATAACTTAATATAGACAGACCAAAGATAACCTAATATATGGCAAGATCTAATATGACTCAATATATCCAGACCTAACCTAACTTAACATATGGCCAGATCTAATATAACTAAATATAGCCAGACCTAACCTAACCTAATGGCTGGACCCAATATAACTTAATATTGCCAGACATAACCTAACCTAATATATGGCCAGACCGAACCTAGCATAGCCAGACCTAACATTACCTAACATATGGCCAGACCTAATATAACTTAATATAGCTAGACCTAATATAACTCAATATAGCCAAACCTAACCCAACTTTATATATGGCCAGACGCAATATAACTTAATAAATACATATAGCCAGACCGAACCTAGCATAGCAAGACCTAACATAACTCAATATATAGCCAGACTTAACCTAACTCAATATATGACCAGATGCCAGACCTAATATAAGTTAATATAGCCAGACCTAACCTAACTTAATATATGGCCAGACCTAACCTAACTCAATATAGTCAAACCTAACATAACCTAATATATGGCCAGACATAATATAAATGAACATATTTTACTATTAATTTGTTTCGGTGTAATATTAGTTTGCTCCAGTAGAAATATAGATTTGGCCCGACTAGCAAAACCCAAATAGTACTTAATTCAGCTATAATCGAGTTAGCTTGGGTTATAGAGTATCAACATCAACTTATACTGGAGTTTAGTCACTATTATTTTAAGTGAAGACAATGGTGGTTCGGTTAAGGTTAGACTTGGAGGGCAAATTGGAATTTATTCAGTGGAAAAAGTTATTTTTTGACGGAACCGTTCCTATTAAATGTGAGCTGACCTTAACAGTCCTTGGAAATTTCCTGTTAAAGTGGCTCTTGGATTAAGTTGGGGATAGTCTTTTTGGGGGCCTGTGTATGACTGTAAGTGGAAGTGACGGAGGTCCAGGTTATAGAATAACAGCCTTCATCTTGGTCCCAACTTTCCAGCACATGGACTCCAGTATTTCACTCAATAATGCCCATTTGAGGATTTTCAATGGGCCGGAAAGGGCCGCTGCTTCTCTCCAATTACGGCAGTTAAGGCTTATGGGAACCAATTTTTAATTTGACGGACTACAGTGTAGAACGCGAATATATTCTTAAAGCTAGGAATATTTTTGGAGAACAAAATAATATAATCCGAGAGCCAGAATGTATTTTTGGGAGGCCGCATATATTCTAATGTACTAAAATTGCTTCAGGAGCCCAAAAATAGGCACTGTGAGCAAAAACATTTATTTTGGAGCGAAATAGATATATTTTTTGTAGCCAAAATATTTATTTGGGATTGGGAGCCAAAAACTCTGTTTAGTAGCCGGAAACTATATATTGATATTGATACCAAAAATCTATATTATAGGAGTCAATTAATTTATATTGATAGCCAAATTTGTATTTATGGGAGCCAGTTTATATAGTTAGCTTGAGTTAAGTTAGATTAGGTTTAGTTACGTTCGGTTAAGTTAGGTTAGGTTAAGTTAGATTAAGTTCGGCTAGGTTAAGTTAGGTTAGGTTAAGCTAGGTTAGGTAAAGTTAAGTTAGGTTAAGTCCTGTTAGGTTTAGGTTAAGTTACTACAAGCCAATTCGGAAAAGTCGTCATTTCGGCTTGTGGCTGGTTTCAACGCCCATTGGCCCTTCTCCGGGTTGGGCTGCTACATCTACACAAACACAAAGCCCCGCCAAAATATTCCTGCTCCTCATTCGGTTACTTAAAAGTGGCAAAATTTATATACTTCAAACTTTATAAAAAAAAGTAATCGTACTTTGATCATAAATTGAATTAAAATATAAATGCTTGAACTTGGCTTGAACCCCGAAGCCTGCCACAAGCCACAACAACCCAATTGTTTAGCCGTTCTCGCCAAAAAAGGAGCCCTCACGACTTTCCTGCGGTATTATTTACATTTTACGATGGCGGGAAGTCCCTTTTATGTAGGAACTGGGATTTTTTTTTATGGGAATAAAGCTAAAAGCTTCTTAGCATAATAACAATATATGTCGGCATACGGGAGAAGATCCGCGGAATAAATGAGTACAAGTCACGCAGTGGGCCGGGCTCATTGTCAAGATCCCTTTGAGCCCGTTTCGAATACAATCACCCAAATATATATATAAGGAGGGGACGGGAAATTCGGAATCAATCAATTTGTAATTTTGAGACTTGGTAGAGCCAGCCTATAGTATTTATGTACATTGTAGTACGGGAAGTCTTCAACCGGCGCGGCGGCATGTGGACGGAATGAAGATCCATGGGCCGCCTACACGTTTTCCCAATTTCCATTCTTCATTGTGCCTATATACTACTCCTTGATACATTTGCATTGAAGCCCCAAATTTCTCAAGCAATTTGGTAGAGGAAAAGGGGAATCAATATTTATTCAAGGAAGGGAACCAGAATTACACATTTTTCAGCGTCGGGCCGGCCGGATATCAAATTTTATAGAACTTACTTTTAGGGAGTAGTATTAGTCCTGTCACAAAAGTAGAGAATTTAGTTCAAGAAAACACACAATTTGAAAATGAGCAAATATAGATGTTGGAAACAATTTTTGAGCAGGTTATGTTGGCTTGATTTCCGATTCAACTTCCATGCATGACCTTAGTAAAATTCCTTGCATTCATCCCTAATTTTTGTTGCTTGTTAGTTTTAGCGTTTTAGGGTTAGGTTAGTTTTAGAGTGTTTAGGTTAAGATAGTTTGAGGGTGTTTAGGTTTTGTTTCAGCTTAGCTTAGCCTGGGTTACAGCGAGCTTGGAAAAATTCTATTCATGTAAACTTTAGTTCTGCTACTACTGTATATCAGTTACACGCCCAACCCCTCTGTAACCAATGCTAACCTGATAGTATCATTAGAATTAGCTTAGTTTAGGTTATCTCAAAGTTTTAGGGTATTGGTCGGTTTCTAAAGGGCCCACCTTCTAGTTGAGCCTATTTCGGGATTGGGTTGTATCTTGTAATATATGATAATATATAAATTATTTTTAATTTACTTCTACTAGGTACATTATTTCGAAATAATAGTTTAACTTAATACTTAGTACGTAATAATAATCTTAATCTGGGCAATCAGGACTTCTTGGCCCAAAATCTCAGAATCCAAAAATTCCGTTTAAAACTGTCCTCCTGGACAAGGCCATGTACATTGAGCTCCATCTAGGCCCGGATGCCTTGATAAATGCCCAAAGTAACGTAAAGCCTGAAAGAAGTGTCCGGTCCTTTGTGTACAATTAGTCCGGGACCCCTCTTTGGGACGGAGCGGTCAGAAGGGGCGGGCATGATGGATGAGGGCCCTCCATCTCCATGCCTACCTTAATATTCATATGCCGGGACAGTTCTTTGTGGACAGGGACAAGGGATACAAAATATGATCAATCAGCCTTCCCCCGTCACTCCAGTCCAGCAGGACTGGGAATAAAAGGAAACCAACAGGCTTAGGCTAAGTGAATTTACAGAAGATCATCTGGTCCAGAACAGGCCCAATAAGCTACGAGTAAGCCTCTGGGACCCGACTTCAGCCTTCAATTCTGTCACCAACTACAAATTCACAAATCCCTTTCTATTCTACTCCAAGGCTCAAGGCTCCAGTTTTGAGTGGGATCGGAATTAAATTGAGTCTTGTCAAAGGATAACAATGTATTGCCAGAATGTAGAAATAGGTACGTTTGCAGGGTCCAAGGGCTGTTATTTGGCTGCCATTTAAACTATCACCAATTAAGAGGGGATCTATCACCAATTCAAGCAGATTTCTTCACGAGTTAATTCGAAATCTCTCACCAATTCAAGCAGATTTCCTCACGAATTAATTCGAAATCTCTGGCCGATTCAAGCAGATTCCCGCATCAATTAATTCGAAATCTCTGGCCAATTCAAGCAGATTTCCTTGCCAATTAATTCGATATCTCTCACCAATTCAAACAGATTTCCTCACCAATTAATTCGAAATATTTGGCCGATTCAAGCAGATTTCCTCACCAATTAATTCGAAATCTCTGGCTAATTCAAGCAGATTTCCTCACCAATTAACTCGAAATCTCTGGCCAATTTAAGCAGAATTCCTCACTAATTAATTCGAAATCTCTGGACAATTCAAGCAGATTTCCTCACCAATTAATTCCAAATCTCTCACTAATTCAAGTAGATTTTCCCACTAATTTATTCCAATTCTCTCACCAATTCAAGCAGATTTCCTCACCAATTAATTGGCAATCTTTGGCCAATTCAAGAAAATTTCCTCACCAATTAATTCAAAATCTCAGGCCAATTCAAGCTGATTTCCTCACCAATTGCAGGAAATTACTCATCAATCATAATCGTTTGAAGCTTATTAGGAGCAAAACTTTATTTCCTTTACAATAATTAACGGAATTAAAATTGCCTTATTCAAAATATTTCAAAAGCTCGGGGAGGAAATCTGATCTTATTGGTGCGAGAATTCGAAATAAATGGTAATCGTTTAATCATTCCTTCTTGTATTTAATGCTACCAAAAACATAGATCTTGGCCCAGAACAAAGTAGGCATGGAAATGAACAAATCTCAGACGGACACCTAAAAACTTGACTCGGGTCTGATTTTTGGGTTACTAAGCCTCAGACTTTCTATGCTGCTAGGTTCTATAGGTTTGAGTCAAGAATGGACCCAAATCCGCCCCTTTGTTGTGAGGCCAAGGTTCATTAAGTCCATAACCAGCCAGTTTTAACGGGGAGTTCCAATTATTTCCACTACTTTTCATTTCACGGGCCCAAAAGTTTCAACGTTTGTTCCCCGCCACCAGCTGTGCCCCAATTATTGTACTTATATGTGTTCCATCTCGGCCCCGAAAGACCCAGAACTTGTTCTGGGCCCTTTTGTCACAAACGAGCATTACCCGAATAGTTGTAGGGACCCTAAACTAACCTAATTCTGAGGATGCTGGTAGGTTAGGTTGGGATAAATAATAGAGGAATATTTAAACGATAACCAATTAATTCGAAATCTCTCTCTAATTAAGGCAGCTTTCCTCACCATGTCCAGCAAATTACTCACCAATCATTTGAGACTTATTATGAGTAAAGTATTATCTAACTATTATAAAATTACTCCAAGGTTTGGTCTGTCCGATTGATCCTGATCGCAATTCTCAACCCAGACC
>JAQFZY010001712.1:0-14258 GCA_034696285.1 Hypogastrura burkilli | reverse complement strand
GTTATAGTGAATGGGAAGTTAAGGTAGAAACGGGTGGAAAAGAGAAGGGCAATGGTTATAGTGAATACGAGTTAAGGTAGAAACGGGTGGAGAGGAGAAGTATATGGGGTTGCAGTGAATACGAAGTTAAAGTAGAAACGGGTGAAAAGAAGGGCAAGGGTTGTAGTAGATAGGAAATTAAGGTAGAAACGGGTGGAAAGCGGATATTACCGAGGTCAGAAAAAGGAGGAAAAAACAAATAGAACAATAGGGAGAGATATTGACTTATGTTTATGTAGAAAACAACTTGCATGCGTTAAAATCACGAAATTATGAAATTAACAGGAAATTTTGAAATGAAATATAGACGACAAATTTCTAAAATATATAAGATAATTGTGAATGGAAAGTGCGGATATGACGCCTTATAACCCCCCGTTCGTAGAACGGGCTTAATGCTAGTGAATACATAAGACCTTTGTTACATATACATATGAATAGTACATCTATGTATAATAAATAATTTGTAACTACGTATTATTATTACATAATTACATATATTGTGAAGAACATGAAAATCCAGCGGTTTCGTGTACGTAAATGTATTACATACTTCAATAAAAATGTTAATTATTATTGTTGGAATTTCCAGTGAGTACAGATTATGGATGCTAAAATGTAAAAAAAAAATTACTTTGAATCGTATCGATGAACAGGGACGTTTGCTAGTCTAAGACGCCGCTGCACCTTTAGGTTCCAATGTACATTCAAAACGAAAACATATATGTATAGGATTCTTCGAGTATGAATACTAAAAGTCTTCGAACGGCGTAAACTGCCTGTATACATAAACAGTACTACTAAATTCTGCGAAAAGTGTCCCAACAATTTGAACGTGACCAGTTTGCAGACCGGACGGACCACTGCGTGTGGGAGATAGGAGTTTTGTATATCTAAGAGTGACTGAGTGATACGTTCTTACGAGACCTGAAAGGAGAACTCGCAAACGCTTCACTGAAGAGAATGCTGAAACCGGACGCAGTACCTACTATATTCGAAGGTATTTTAGGTTTTATTATAATTGAACCTAGCTTATCAGTGTTTCCGTTTATTACAGCGTACAGTTTA
Organism: Hypogastrura burkilli; assembly: GCA_034696285.1. Taxonomy (NCBI): domain Eukaryota; kingdom Metazoa; phylum Arthropoda; class Collembola; order Poduromorpha; family Hypogastruridae; genus Hypogastrura; species Hypogastrura burkilli. The sequence goes on along the minus strand of JAQFZY010001712.1, from coordinate 13,151 downwards.
CATAATAATTGATATATTGATAATAATAGTTTCATATATAACCTTGGAATTAGGCATATATTAAGTTTACTAGCATTTAGTGGAATTTTTACGATACAGCAAATTAAGAAAGTTTCTGAACAAAAAAAAAATTAACTGGTCAATGATGACCCTTAAACGGTGCCGAGCGTGAATCTTAAAGCCTATGAAAGCCTAGCAGTTGTTTGGAAAATACCCCTACCCTCAGTTAGGACCCTACGAAGGTGGACGAAAATTTTTGAATGTGCTCCTGGAATTGTATTTGAAGTTATAACTGTTGTGAGAGAGAGAGCCATAACAATGGACACTATGACTCGACTATGTGCATTTTATTGATGAAATGAACTTGGATTCACGATTTGTCTATGACCCAACGTACGATCAGATTGTTTCAAAGTCGAAAGCTCAAGTTATACTTGTACTATCGTTCTCCGCGTACATAAACACTGATAGCATATTGATAATATAATTTTAAAATACGACTTCTATGCGAAAACAGTATGTAAAAATACATCTGTTTGACCAATAAAGACTAGACTCCTTTATAGAATCGAAGATTATATAGAGAGTCTGAAATATTTATTAAACACAAGCCGAAAAGGGCAGCCAGTAGTAGTGTGTATTGGGAGAGAAGAGAGAACCGTTAGCGTGATGAAGTTTCATCCTTGCTTAGCTCCGCCTATCGTTCAAATCTCTGGATTGGCCGCACCTTAGTACATTCAATTTCCCTTAGGCTTCGCCTAGAATCTCCTCATTCAATTTTCAAGTCAAACTTTAATTGGGTTCAAAATCAAATCAAACTGTTGAGCCCCCCCCCCCCCGCCCTTCTCAACAGCCTACGGGTCAACAACTGAAATGAATGGGCGTAGAACACGACTTGTTGTGGAGTTTGAATGCGATAGATATCGCTTTCATTGGGTGCAACAATCAGTGTTCGAAGAGGCTAGGTGAGAGAGTCGGGGGGTACTAAGTAGCCTAGTTCTATACTTCTCTATCTCCTATCTTACCACCTCGGCCAGGCACGACCGGCTATTTATATGGAACGCTTGAAGGCCAAAAAGTGTAAAAAGCAATCCATCGTATTGGACTTAGCTCCTTCCCCTCATTATCGCTTAAAACGTTTTGTAGTGCAGTAGCCCATCTTGAAATAGGCTCTAATGCCATAGTGCATTAACTCCTGCGCCGTAAAATATTAGAGGCGGCACGGTTCCAAACTATTTGAATTTGCTTTGAATATATCTACTTCTGCTATAAGGTTTGGGTTTGGGTCAAATCCACCCAAGATCACCCGACACCTACCTTCAAAACCGGGCAATCTGTTCACTGAAATTACCATTTGCAAGGTGTGACAGTGGCAAGACCTGGCCCTGGACCACTTAGAGTTGTGCTTGGGCGGTATGTCAAGTCAAATTCATTTAATAATTCATAATTATGGTTGTTGTTTTGGACCATATAGGAATTAAAAGTGTCAACAAATCTCTTTAGGATTTTTAGAAAATGTCAACAAACGTCTCAAAAATCCGTTTCTAGGTTGTTTTTGGCCCTTAAGGCCCTGACCCCTTGACCCTAAGAATCCTATTTTCAAACTTGACCTTCGTATTAGGCATAACTTTTTGCTGGATGAATTTGGTGGGTTTAGGTTGAGAATTGCGATCAGGATCAATCTGACAGACCAAACCTTGGAATAATTTAATAATGGTTAGACAAATAACGACCTCGCCTTCGGCTCGTGTCTTATACATGCGCACGCGGCTCCGCCGCTTAGCGGGTTTGGCTCTACGTTTGGAACTAATTAGTACAAATATTTTCTTTAGTAAATAAATCTATTACTTAACACTACAAATAGTTGAACAATTGTCGAGCTATTGGTTTTAACAAGTTCCTTTGAAGCAAGCAAATGGGATTTCGAAGGTTCATCTTTGCGTAGGGCACCAACAGTTACATTAGCAATAAACTTTCCACTTGCATCAGTTGCCTCATCTACTTGAAGCCAAATAAAGCTATTCCCAACTTCTGAACGCAGCTCGTCCAGAGCCTAAAAAAATCAGTAAATTTTACTTTTCAATATTTTACACACACCTGTAAGTCTTACTTTAAATAGAATCTTATAAACTTACCTATCCGTAAATTTTGGGATGGTAATTCTTAGAGTTGACTCGCTGGGAATGTTCTAATGTGTGAATTTCTCAAGAAAGTTGTGGAACCGAGGATTTTCTAATTTACTCCAAGGTATCGCCGCGGATACGAATGCTCCACAAAGCTCCGAATAAAACGGATTAGTTCTATCAATGGATTTTCGAATCAATAACTGTCTCTCTGGCTTCGCATTGTATCGAATCACATTATCCTTGTGTGTTGATGAGTTGCATTGAAGTTTTAGGGTACCCCTTTGAGAGAAAGAATACAGCTTTCCACATGGCTGGAAAAATAATACATATAATACAAATACGTGTTTCCTGCAAAAATATATTTCAAAAAGTAAAATAACTATGTATTACTTTAAATTAACTCATATCACCCTTACTTTACAATTGAGCTGTGACCCCTCAAGCTCAACTATATTCTGTAATCCGAGCTCAGAAATCCAACCCTTCTTCAGAGCAAGCCGGTCCCGCTTAACTTTACCCATTTTTACAGAGTTTATTATCTTTTAGCTGTATCTCCGTCCGCTGGAACCCGGAAAGTGTGCAGAAGCAACCAGCAACTCAGCCAAGATAGATATACTGGTTTCACTAATCCTCACCACTTACACAAAGATTTTGTATTACAGCTATAATGTACAACGTATTTAATTCATTACACAAACTACCAGAAGTAAACGTGCATAACCACTTCAATTAGTTTTGACGATGAGACTTGGTTTAGTAAAACTTGTCAGTAGAATGAAATCATGTTTCTCAGTTAAGAGGATGAGATTTCCAACGAGATTACAAGAACATTGTTTGTATACTATTATCAGGGTGGTATTAGGTGGTGAGTTTTAGTACGGGCGGCCGATGTCGACTAACTTCACTTTCATAATTTTCAACAACTTGCTCTTCCTTGCCTGAACGACTACACTCAAATGAGAAGAAAAACGTTCAAAAGAGTTTGTTTTCATTTGAGATCAAGGAGCTTATATCAACTTATAAAGTATGCTTTTCCCAATTCTAATTACACTATGTGCGCATTTCCATTGATTTTTGTATTAATTTTTTTGTATTTTTTTTGACAAGGTCGAAATATTTACGTAAATATTTATTATTTATTTAAGACCAAAATATTTACAAAATTTAAAAATGTTTCTTTGCCAGTTTGACCTATGACCCATGACAGGGATAAATCCAAAAGGTCACGGCTCTAGGGTTACAACTGAACAAGTTTGAAATAAATATTTGCCGATATATGATCATAACAGAGGACCGACTGAGAGATTTGCACAATTGCGACGCTGGATTATGGAATTTGGTGGAACCTGCTCTGACATTCGAGTTCACCACACTTTCAGTGTCACCATCCCGCCTGGGTCGACGTTTTGAGACACAGATAAGTTAAAACTTGTTTGCGATATTTATGAAGAATTATTTTTTAGTATTTGGATTTATGTTTTAGCTCAGGTTGAGTTAAATGAATTCAAAGGTAGCCCCGTAATGATGTAGTTGAGAGGTATTTATACTGATTATTGAGTATTTACTCTGGGAACTTAAGTCCTTGACCCAATTTCGTAAAATTATTTTATGACATCGATTAACTACACAGTTGGGGATGCAACTAAACCTCGCGGTGAGGGCATAAAAATATTAGTTCACATTTGTAATAATTGTGATTTTTGGGGTAAAGTATTCGTGCTTGCTGCTTCCAAGCGTTGTCCCAAAGTTAAAATTACATATCAGTCTTTGAAAAAGCCAATCCAGTTGGGTTTTGTGCAGTTCGTCCAGGTAGAACCTAAGTTAATTATTGCAAAATCTCATAGGCCAAAAGTCCTCGTATCAGGAGCATCCAATAAGTTACGCCGCAATTCAGCAAGGGTTGTCAGTCATTAAGGACAGAGCACTTGCATTAGAAGCAATTCATATGACAATGATTGGCTCGAGGACATTGGCAAATTATTGCAGACATAAAAGTTGAACAGTTGTGTCTGTGACATTAATATCACAGTTTACGACCTAAAGTAAATGCTCGTTTAACAGAAAACAGGTAGAAATACACATAATCAAATCATGGAAAAGAATATGGATTCTGATTTAGGCCTGCCAACTGGCGCATTACAAGGCGAAAGGTCTGCTACGCATACAAATTCAATAGATGGGACAGGACTTGCCCTGGGAATGCAATATAATAACGAAAGAATCAACATTTCCAAAGTAATAGGCTCAGGGGACAGCTTTTTGCATTTACGTGAGTCTCCAAAAGAACCAGCAATACGTATACAACTTTTTAGCCTTGACGAGGGCGAGCAAATATTTTTTACAATAATGCCAAATACTAAACGGTTCCTGGTATTCATAACCCCAGGGGCCGGACTATCTTTTCTAGACGAGTCCATATTTCTACAGTTCAATACTGAGCTCGTGCCAGCTACGGCAACAGCTGAATCAATCCACATAATTGGTAAAATTGAGTTAAATGTATGTATTAGTCAATTTGTACCTAGATTCTTAGGATTGAGAGGATTGACTCTAGGTATAATCATAATCAGAAATGACATTTTTGGAACGTATAAGCTCAAAATACTTGACTATGAAAGTAAAACCATTTCATTTAAAGAAAGTGGTCAAGTTAACTGGTATTTCAGCAGTAACGGGGGGTCCGGTCGCGATAATACAATTCACACGGCGGAGACTAGTACAGGGGCCTCTCAATCTGACAGTTTGATCACCTGTTCAGTGCGATATAATCCATTTAAAAACATAAACTGAATCCTTCACAGCGAAAGGAAAGGATAAATCCTTTAGAGAAAGGAATAAATGATTCCTTCACAGAGAAAGGAGTAAATGAACCTTTCACAGAAACGACAAAATAAATCCTTCAAAGAGAAAAGACAAAATGAATCTTTCATAGAGAAAGGACGAAATAAATGCTTCACAGAGAAAGGAGAATGTAATACTAGTCGGTCTGATAGTCATGAGTTGATTGACTTAAATCTTTGGGACTAACTACCAGCATACTGTCAGCACATGCCTTAGCCACTTATTGAAGCAATTGTTTTAGAAACATTTTGTGTGAATGCAGTATCTTCACACACCATACCCATAAAAATCACAACACAAGTTGATGGGGATTGGATTCTTGTATCAAATATGAGAGTGCCAATTAAATATGGCATTCTTATCTCTTCCGAATTATCCAATCGTACAGAGTCTATTGTCACCATATACAATATTACGGAGGAAATGGTCACAGTTGCAACGAATTTAAGAATCGGAACCATTCTCACATGAAAGAATAAAGCTGTCCAAGTATTTAGGATATATCATAAATAAGGATGGCGTACAACCGGACCCAGCAAAAGTAAAGGCTACTTTGAAGATGTTAGTTACAAGGAAAGGATCTCTGACATTGCACAGCCATTAAACAAACTTTTGAAATGCAGTAAACCGACATCGGATTGGACCAAAGCCCAAAAGGACTCATTTAATAAATTCTCGCCAGCTAAGAAATATTGGTCTATCGTGATGAAACCTTACCTGTCGAGGTCCATACAGATAGCTCGTGCTATGGTGTGAGAGGTGCATTGGTCCAGATTCATACGACAGTTAGTAAGAAGGGTAACACAATTAGGAGTGAGCGCCATTTACAATATGCTAGCAGAACGCTCCAAAATCCAGACAAAGTGGAGCACCACAGAACAGGAAGGTTTAGCTCTAATTTATTGTTGGGAGATCTTCAGGCCATACGTAGCCTCGATCCCTTTCACTGTCAGGACAGACCATCTTAGTTTTACCTACTTGAAACACCTTAAATCTCCTATAAAACCCGCATTGGGGGATGGGCCCTTAAATTAGCCGAGTTCAATTGCTCAATTGTGCATAGGCCTGGCCCCTCAAATGTCGAGGCAGACGCCTTGAGCAGAAACCCATTTGAGAAACCTCTCAAAACTAAGAACATAATTGAGATCCCCGCCTTCTCGATAGGCTCCCGCAAAAAATCTAAATTTGACGGTTCATGTACTGATAATGATGAAAATATTCCAGAATTTGACTTTGGTATAGACATAGTATACTTTCAAATCATGGACGACTGTAAAAACATTATACAACATATGGACTCTGAACCGGAGTTTGGTTAAGATGATGGGTTCCTCATGTACATAGACGGAAAGTCTCGCAATAGAACCGTGGTTCCCTTAGCTCTTCGTGGCATGCTATTGGATATGTTCCAAAATAAAAAGTCCGTCGCCCATTTAGGCATTAATAAAAGAACTCATACAATGAAGGTACTATTGGCCTAGCATGGACAGCGATATTAAACATTATATAAATAGTTGTATCAAATGTCGCGTTCATAAATTACCGACATACAAAATGGTGGGTAAATTAAAGCCAATCAATTTTTTCAAGGATAGCGATGATTTAAAATCGGCGAAATTCATCTCAACGGGTTTATTAGGTCCACTTAATATTTCAGCCGACCGCACCAGGATGATCATAGTAGTCTCAGACCTGATAACACGTTATGCCATAGTTCGCTCATTACGTACTGGCTACGCTCAGGAGATAGCCGAGTTCGTTGTTAATAACGTATTATGTATATTCTGACGGTAGATCCGTCAGTCCTGGGAGGATGAGCAGGTGTCGGGGGTTCTTCGTTATCCTCCTCGTGAGGCCGGAGGTGAGGCCAATGAGATCAAGATTGATCTCCTCTGTGGGGCTCTGTGGGGACGCCTCGAGCAAAAGGTCCTCTTGTCCCTGCTCCATGGGAACCTCTTCTTTGCCTTCCTCTGGCGCCATCCATCTGCAAATTGAGTTGTAAAAGCACAAAAGCTAGCGCAAGGCATTAGCGTTTTAGTCTAATTTAGATTGTGTCTTCGGCGGGGAATTTGCGGTTTTAGTTTTTGATCGTTAACAAGACGGTCGGGCATTTTGCGTTCACGGATCGGTCGGCGACGGGCTATAGAAATTGGGGAGAAAGAATTGAAATTAGTATTAGTGTTTTAGGCAGATACTTTGAGTACTACAGATGGCGGGACTACTGTTTTACTCTCAGTTTCTGTTGCAGTTTCCTGTGAAAGATTGGAAATTGATTCTGTACTTGTGACTCTGGTTGTGGGATTGGCAATTATTGATTCATTAGAGGAGCTAGATTCGTATAGGGATTTGGGAATTACTAAACGCAGATTCGGTATCGGAATGAGATATTAGGGTTGAGATCGTAGACATTGGAGCTGAAGGGGATTCATCGAGGGCTTCCTTTTCGGATCCAAGGTCGGATTCTACCATTGGGTCGAAGTACAGCTTTAGATGGGAAACATGGACTTTTAATGTTGGAGGGTTTGTTACTGGCTTTTTCAACTCTTTTGTTACAAGGACTGCAGTACGGCCTACTTTCTCTATAACTTGATAAGGGCCTTTCCATTTCGGTCTTAACTTTTTGGCGTCACCTTTCTTTGTTGAAAAGTCTTGTGCTAGGACTGTCACCTATTTTGTATTGGGCGGGTTTGTGGCATTTATCGTGGGCTTCTTTACCTTTTATTTGGCAATAGCGTTCTTAATGCGCTTTTCAGCGACACGGGATTCACGCAATCGTCGTCTACGCAATCGGGAGTGGTCGAGAGCACGTTGTCAATCAGTTGGTTTGCGTGGTGATCATGTACAAGAAAGAACAAGGATTGCATTGTTACTGAATGTACCATGACCTTAATGTTGAAGACAACTTTATGTAGGTGTGCGACCCATTCTTTATGGACACCGTTTGCGTACTTCGAAAGGGTGGCTTTAATTACAGTGTTATGTATTTCACACGTACCATTACCTTGGCGTTTGTATGCTGTTGTATGCTGAACCAAAAACTAATTTAATACTGTTCTTACGGGCGAATTCAGTGAAATCGTCTGAAATAAAGTGGGTACCTTGGTCAAGGACTATACGTCTGGGCCATGCGTAACGGTGGAGAATGTGTTTGTCGAGGATTCAAATAGCATTACTGGAGGTGTTTTGGGGAACGGGCCAAGCTTCAATGTAGCGGGTGGTGTGGCTATCACGAGTGTATATTGGTAACCATGACTGTTTGGGAAGGGACTGATGTAGTCTACACCAATCGTGTGGAAACTTTGAGAGGGAGGTTGGATTAGTTCGAGGATTCCTTTGGGCAGGGTTGTGTGGCGATTGTAAATCTGACCGATCTGACATGAACGAACGTATCGAAATACAGTACTGTTTGTAGGCTTGGCTTTGGTTAGGTTAAGGATAGAAGGGATTTTCGTGAATTTAAAAATTCAGTGTTTGTGTTTGCTTATTTAAAAACAATTGCGCAGGGGTTTGGGGCAAAATCCAATTTCGACAAAATTTGTTTTATATAAGTTTCAGTTAAAGTTAAAATTTACCTTTAATTGAAACGAAATTGCTAATTAATTTAAAAAACGAAACAAACAAAACAAATTAACTCTGACTTTAATCGCGTACAGGATGCGCGGCACGCACAGCACAGCACAGCACACGGTAGGTGTAGGGAAGTTTACCTGGTGTTAATAATTTAGTTCTAATTAGGAATAATGTTTTGTTAATTTTAGTATTTTGGGGGCTAATTTAAGTTTAAAGGGAAGGGAGAATTATTTTTTTCTTATTAAGGGCTTTAGAGAAGGGCGAGGATGGACCTTGACTCACCTTCGGTTTTGGCGCTGTAGGATGGGGACGGGTAAAAATAACTTTTTCCCTGCTGGGCCTTCAATGGGACTGTATGTGTGTGTAATGGATAAATGGGAAATGGAATGGACTCGTTTTGCCCTTGCCTGGCCCTGCCGTGAACTCTGAAGGACAGGGCAGGGTTATGGCAAGTGGAAGTGGCGTGGTTGTGACTTAAGGCCAAAACACACTGCCAGTTCGGTGGGAGGGTGGGTGGGTACGTAGTGGAATTGTATTGGGTAAGTGACGGGCGTTTGCGCGGTGTGGTAGGGAGGTGGGAAGTGGGAATTTGACCTAAGGTGGTCCCGGCTCTAGGGCCAAATGTATATATGTATTATTATATTCGGAAATATGAGAAATATGAGAATGCGCGAATGCGAATGATGCAAATATGTGAATATGTGTAGATATATATTGTAAATGCCAAAATTGAATTATAAGAACAGTAAGGGAACATCCTAGCCAAGCCTGGCAAAAGTAGACGACCCAAAAGAGGCAGCGAAGGTTCCCCGCGACTTGACGGTAGATCCGCCCGTCTTGGGTGTGACGGGAGGATAAGCAGGTGTCGGGGGCTCCTCTGACCTCTAAAAGGGTCAGGCAGGTCACGAGCACAGACACAGACAGAACGAGTGAGAAGTCACGGGAAAAAGGGGAGAAAGGGAAGAGAATATCCACTATCCTGCCTTTCCTGAACTGAACTGGTGAGGTTGCGTCGAGTCTCCAGGCCTAGGTCTACGTCTTAGTCTTACGCGCAAATTCGGTCTCCTGACTCAACAGGCGGTGGCAGGTGGTGGATGTAGGAGAAGAGAGTCTAGGAGGAATATGGGGACTGCGGAGTAGTACTTCGACAATTCGGAGCCTTTACGTTACTCCTAAGCGCTAATGGTTCATGCTATTGCTCGAGGCTCATGCAGGAACTAGCAAAAGCTTTCCCATACTCACAACTTCACTAAGCCATACACGCCCTCTATTAATGGGCTAACAGAAAGTTTCAACAAAACTTTAATTGTCATGCTTACCCCCTTGTTGACCCGTGGTGAGTATACGGAGTGGCTCGCAACAAAAAAGAAAGGGGAACAGAACACTAATCTCCAATTCATTGCAACAAAATGTGTATATGTAGAAACTGAAATCAGTATTTCCTCTCTTCAGAAAAATTATAAAATAAAATACAAAAAATACAAAACACATAAATATCTCCAAAAACAAACGTGTCATTGGCGTTCCACTTAATCTGTTAACAGTTTAGTTGAAGGAAGTAAGCAACAGTAATATGAACCTTTTGTGTTCTCTCAAATTCTGCTCAAAGTACGTTAGCTTTGTATGATTCTAATGTATTATGTTCTTTCTGTTATTTTGAAGCTGCCCCTTGAGGGTTCAGCCATCGTACCCCTCACGTAACTGCTGATAATTACGAGTTACAAGGATTGAGGGGTGGACGAGGACTCCAGATGGCCAGAATAGTGTAGTCTCCTTCGGACGGTGTCATGCTCTGGAATTTTTCCCCCAAATCGCTCCCAATGACAAACGAAGTCTCCTACTTCCCTCGTCCTCTATTGACATTGAATCCAGCTGCAGATGGATCGACCTTTAAGGAGTCTTCAATTGTTCTGTTTAATGTTATTCAATAATATTACTATCGTGCGTATTTCTTCTGTGTTATTCCAGCCAATTTTTACGGCTTACTCATATTTATATTTATTGTAATCTTTCACAACAAAAAAGGGTATCTCCTTTTGCGGACGTACTTCACATTTAATTTAATTCATTCAAACTATACAACTTGCATATAGATTGTCCTTTCATGATTTATAATGTTTTTACCACCAATTGTGCATATGAATCACCCATTCTGATGTTCTAAACTAGAATAAGTTATTTTGTTCACTTTTAATTTATATGATACTTATGATAATATAAATTAAAATATATATACAAGTGCTCTTACGAGCTCATGCGTGTAGTCCTACGTGCCACACGGAATGACGATTCACTGCCGTGAAACGAATCACTACTGTGGGACGAATCACTAACGTGAAACGAATCACTACCGTAAAACAAATCACGAATGAATTCATGAAATGAACCCCATTGTTTGCTAATGTATATAAATTTCCCGCCAATTTAATGATTTTAAAGAAAGATTTTAAAGAGATTGATCATGCATATTTTAGTGTATTCGAATCCGTTGCTAACTCAAATTGACCTCGGGCGACACTTGCGGGTTCCCCCGGGGTGGTGGGGTCACCGGTAGGCCGGAAGGTTTGTAAACTGTATTCATTATCCCTAGATCCATACGGTCACTTTTATATGTCACATGACCTGGTGTGGTCGAGTTGACCGAGGGTGCCCTCTTAGAGGTCATCACGTGACCCCCATAAGTCGGAATCGAAAATTCATTCCTAGCATATGATCCTGCATGCATTGGGGCATCCGAATCCTTTGCTAACTCGAATTCGACTCGGGCGACCCTTCCGGGACCCCCCGGGGTCGTGGTGCAACCGGTAGGCCGGAAAACTGCTTTTTCAACTGTATTCATGATCCCCAGGCTCGTACAGTCACTTTTATATGTCACATGACCTGGTGTGGTCGAGTTGACCGAGGGTGACCTCTTCGAGGTCACGACGTGTCCCCCATAAGTCAGAATAGAAAATTCATTTCAAGCATATGACCCTGCATTGCTTGGGACATCCGAATCCGTTGTTAACACAAATTCGCCTCGGGCGACACTTCCGGGTCACCGCGGGGTCGTGGGGTCACCGGTATCCCGGAAAACTGCTTTCTCAACTGTATTCATGATCCCTAGGCCCGTATGATCATTTTGATATGTCACATGACTTGGTGTTGTCGGGTTGACTGTGGGTGACCACTGCGAGGTCACCACGTGACCCCGATAAGTCAAAATCAAAAATTCATTCCTAGCGTATTACCCTCCATGGCTTGGGGCATCCGAATCCGTTGCTAACTCGAATTCGCCTCGGGTGACCCTTCCAGGTCACCCCGGGGTCGTGGGGTCACCGGTAGGTCGGAAAACTGGTTAGTCCGCTGTATTCATGATTCCCAGGCCCATACGGTCATTTTTAAATGTCACTACCTAGAATTGTCATGTTTACCCTGTACAAAGGCATGGGAACAAACCGATTATTTAAATGCTAAATTACAACAATTACACAGCATATTTGTAATGTTTCATAATTTTAAACTCAAGACGATAGAATGTAATACACGAATATACAGATTCTATAAATGTCATCCTATTATATCAGGACATTTCCCTCATGTCAATAAAAAATGCACCAGAAAAAAAGTGAAAATAACCCTTAGCGGATGTGCCCTATAAAGAACGAAACAAGTGTCCTCCATAATTAGCATCTCATTTAGTAATCACTAATAGAGTACTTCATTTATCTATTTTAAAACAAACGTAGCAAAATACAGCGGGTGTCTGCGAAGGCCCTAACAAATCTTTAAATCCTCATATATAAGTAAGTCTTTCTTTCACTCCATCCCTACCTGCCCTGTCTGCGTCGGTTGAGATTCAAATAAACAAAGTCTCCCGCATCTCATAGCAACATATGGGGACTGAGTACAATTTATTTTCAGGTACGGGTTCCCTTTTACAATTAATAGGCCTCTTCACTCTTCTCACGTGGGGTGGGGTACTTAGTGTAACTCGGAGACCATGACTACCGATTGATAAACGCAGTGTTACTATTAAGGGACACGATTATTGTATGGATGTATTGGAAATTTTCAACATTCAACGGGCTTTCTCAATGCGTCAGGTTGAAGTTCAGGAATTGGTTCCCGTTAATAATGTCGAAGTATGAAATGTCGAATTATCAAAATGTCGAACGGGTTAAATGTCGAATTTTCAAAATGTCGAACGGTTATAATGTCGAATTTTCAAAAAGTCGAACGGAATTAAAGTCGAAATTTGAAAATGTCGAACGGAAATTATGTCGAAAAATACACTTGCATTTAAATGTCGAACAATAAAAATGTCGAAAATGTCGAATGCCAAAGGATGGGCTATTTGCTCACTAGGAGCTACTATACATAGGAAAAAGTTTGAATTAAAGTAAATATTTTATCGCGTTCGTAGGTACGTAAGTTAGTGTTTGAACGCATCAAAAAACATTCAATGCTTTTAGCCGTGCTAATTCTAGTATATGGTTCGCGCCTGCCATGGGTTGGCGGATTTAGGCGTGGATGTGGGTTGGCGTGTGCGTGTGTGTGTGCATATGTGGTGGTGGTCTCTGTATGTGTTGTATTGCTTTGTATATGAAAAAAAAAATCAGGGGCTCTCCGTCA
>JAQFZY010001711.1:0-14263 GCA_034696285.1 Hypogastrura burkilli | reverse complement strand
GTTCGAGTATTGTTATTGTTACCTACACCACAGGGAAAAGGTATGCAAAAGACGGTCAAAAACTTAGACGCTAAAAACGTTGGCATCTGATTCAAATGTTTCGAAAGTTTTGACTTGAATTCAGGATACAAAAGCAACAATGAGGAAAATGGTTAAGATCATAATCATAACAACAGACAAGGGGGACATGAGCTGTGTATGGAACTGTATCCAGAAAGGATGCCAAATGATGTGAAACCTTTTTTATGAAATTACGATGGTGGAGTTGTTCATTAGTATGGCCTCTGTGTTACATTTTCACATAATTATAATTACTCATTGAAATTCGATCAGACATACTTTAAAAGGTTTGATGTACATAGTTTCCAGTCATGATTTTGTCCTACCTAAATGCTGTTTTCAGAATAGTCATTGTAAAGGCTAAAAGTCCGAACGACTCATACAGTGAAACAGAAGATATGCGTACAACGAACAATGGTACAAATGATTGATAGACTATGGTTGATGGTGGAGTCAAAACGATAGGTTCGAGTAGGATAACATACAAGATATCCTTAGAAGTTTTTAGCAATACAATTGTACAGAATAATCTTCAGAGCGAGACAAGTCTACCTACTATTCTGATTTTGGAATAAATGTTATGATCAAGAATCGCATTCCGTAAATAAATAGCAAATAAATTCATAGGTAATAAAGCAGTCGCAAATTATTTGTTTCAATTGGAATTTATTATATTTTTTTTTCAATTTCAATAAATATACAGTAATTTCTTAAAGGTAAATGTCGAATGTTTTTCGAACGATACGCCTCTGTTCTTACGCTAATTCCAGAGGCTCGTCCGCACTAACATGACCATATTATATTCAAATGATTATCTTATGATTATATTTACGAAGATGTAATACGTGTACGGCATAAGGTACATATTCATGAAGGTAGTAGTTACTTTTCTATAAATACTACCTATACTTGTCTCTTGTCGTTGGGATAAGGCAATAGCAACAGCATCGGGCAACTACAACCCAAATCCAAATAGCATAAAACAAAAATAAGTCTAAAATACTCCATTGAAATAGATTATTTTAAAAAAATAGTAGAATCATGGCAATCACACTATTTAAAATACTATAGGCAAGCACAAGCACCTTAAATCATTGCGTTTTGTAGGTATCTATTTTTGACACTATCAATTAATTGTAGGCAGCAAAATAAAACAGAATTCGGAATGCGTTATTTATTGATAAGAAAGAAATAATTTCATTGTTCACGTTCAAGGTAGTATGACCAATGTTTCCAAATCCGGACGCTAAAGCGATAAATATGAACTGACATCCTGGAACCTAGGCCAGCCCCTCAATCAATTTAGTAGCCGCACTTAAAATAGCTGCATTGTCCTTTGGAAAGTTCTTGAGCAGCCACTTCTTGGCCTTGGCTTCAACTAATTCCCAAGAATCCTTCAAGTCGTTCAATTTTTGAGTGAAGTATGCTAGCGCCAGAGCCGTAGCAAAAGCCGACTCGTCGAATTTTCCATCTTTGGCTTCTGTAAGTAAACAATATTAAGCGATTCTGAAATATGAACCTAAACAACAACGGTTACAAATGCCACAACGCACAACTTCATCAACACAACAAACAAATATTATACGAATTGCAGAGGTAGAGCAGGAGGGACTTACCCTTCCTCAATTCCTCCAGATCCTTTCCAATTCCTTCGCAAAAGGCCTCAGTAAGCGGAAATGAGCCGTTGAATGACTGCGTCGCCACAATTGCGTGCAAGTGATCCTGTGGAGTCTTAATCTTACTTTCGGAATCAGCTTTCATTTCTTCCGCCTCATCCAAGCAATCAGAGTCTTCTGTATAATCCATTGGCAATGACGCCCCGCCGCTCAGATCATACATATCTGTTGAATCAGACATAGTCTGTTTAGGTGTTGATCTTCGGGCCCTTTGCTGCACCTTGGCAGACCCACCCCTCCCGCCCCCACCGCCAGAGGAGAATAGCTTCGCCTTCTTTGCATTAATGCCCGCACCTACGGACATTCCAAATGTCATCGAGTTTCCAAAGGTCATTGGATTCGGGAAACTGGAACATGCAGGTAGCGGGCCCCCGCCACGCATACCCGATAGAAATGCTGCTGGAGGACATGCCATCATCCTCATTTGATTAAATTGACCACCTGCGTAACCTCCATGCCAGCCATGCGCAAATTGAGATGGAACGTGTCGAGTCTGCATAACCCAATTTTCATTCGTAGCTTTCTCCCCTTCCGTCGTAGTGTCAACGGCAACAAATGACGTATACTTCGACGAGATCCCTGTGTTATTAAAATATTACACCATTACACGTAATCATGATTAATAATACCTATACTCCCTGGTATATTAATTTAAAATCAAAAGAAAGAAGTAAGTACAGACTACAAATACAAATACAGTAAAGAACGACACGAGAGGAAGTTCTTACCATGTTGGCACGAGATGTCAATAATCTCCTTTTTCAAAGCCTCTTCCTCTGGATTTATGTCCCGTGAAGGGTAACCCAAACTCAGACTGCCAACCTTCATCTCAAGTTCTCGTATCAGTTTAATGGCTGCCAGTTTATGGATCATTCCGTTTGATTCTAAATCATTACTCTCATCCAGCTGAAATCGTAAAACGAAAACGTTAAAATTCACTGTACAAAGTACACTATATGACATATATACAGTACATCACAATATAAGCTGGATATTGATTTGAACAAATTACTAGATTAACAACCTTCACTTCAATAGAGAGAGGTCCGTCAGGTGACTCCGCAGTTATAGTCACTCCACTTGGCACTTCCTTCTCAAATAGTCCAAATACTAAAAGTTGGGAACCGTCATAAATGGGTGGAACCTTTTCAGGGGCTTGACTATACTGTTTGGAAGTTTCCGTTCCAGGGGAGGCGGAGACTGGCTTCCCATATCCCAACAAAGTTTTCACTTTGTTAACTTCGGGCTTAGCTGATTCGGCAGATTCAGGAATACCGGCCCAGCTCACACTCACTCCTAACAAACAAATGGCAACGGGAAGTTAATCACACTTTGAAAATACATTGGGACAACTCGCTTTGTTAGTTGTTAGTAGCTAGAACTTACTGGATAAAGACGGCTGAATCGCATTCTTCAGTTGTTGAAGCACTTTAGAATCAATAGACTCGTTGTAGGTCACAAAGCATGAAGTCCCTCCGCCAGCCTCTGCCAAGCCTTCAACGAGATGATGTGAACAACCGTCTCCAATTCCAAGGGAGAAGAGCCTTCCCAGGTGTGCATTGGCTTTTGACAACCCAATAACTGCTTCAGTATTAGAAACCTGCCAAAATGCAACATATATGCTTTATAAGATAACTAAGAGTAATTCAATATGTGTAAAATGTTAACAGAAGTCACGGTTATACTAATAAACTTGTTTTTTATGTAGCTGGTAGGTTTATCAGCAGGACTTGAATTTACCTCTCCATCAGTTAGTACAAATATTTGCCGCAAGTATCCAGGAACTGGGTCCTTTGTAAAAACTTCCTTCAGTGGCTGAAGTAGTTCTGTCCCTCCCAGATTAGCTTGCAGAGCTGCATACGATTCAATTACGGTTCAATTGCACATGATTATACGGTACAGTGTACAGGTCATATTTATTTCTAATTTCAGACAAACAGCATAAAGGATATTGCACTTACAATTGGCATGTTGAATGGCCTTTTTCAAACTCCCGTCGTCATATTTCACACTTTCAGGGAAGAGGAACTCAAAAGAGCTCCCGAATCCCACAATGTTGAAATAACAATCCACAGGTGCCGAATGCAGGAATAGCTAAATATCATTTGAAAAGTAAATATTGGATATATTATGTGTGAAACTAACCACCAACCCCGAAAACGGCCAGTGGGTGGGTAAACGAGCCACAAGCCGAAATGACGCCTTTTTGAAATTTGACTGTAGTAACCTAACCAAACCTAACTTAACCTGATCTAACTTAAGCTAAACTAACCTAACATATCCTGATAGTAGCATTAGAACTAGGTTAGGTAAGGTTACCTCGAAGTTTTCGGGTACTTAATGGTCAATTGTGAAAAAGAGCCCACAACTAGTTCTGGTAATTTCGGGGTTGGGTTGCAACGTGCATATATGAGAAGATGCTTCCCGACCACAATGTACCATTGTAGTAGTTGTATCCATGTTATATAACTTACAGCCAACGCTCGTTTCGCCAAGTCGATGCTTTGTCCCATCATTGAACCGGATCGATCCAAAATAAATATTAATTCCACTTTCTGATCATCCAACTCAAAACTCGGAATGAGGTGCGCCATCAGAGCAGTTCCCTTTTCCAATTTCTAAGGGGAAGTGAACATAAAGATTATAGTAACTAAATTGATATGTATGTACCAGTCACCAGTAGTTGCATTTACCCTCAGAAACTGTTTTACCTACCTCCATATAAAGACGCGGAGTGTGGACCTCATCAGGCGTAATTAAAAGAACAAAGTCCCGATCCATGTCAGTTGTCTTACCTGACAACTCCACGACTGCACGAGTCCAGTTTGGTTTTTCAGGAACAGCAGCTTTATCTTTAACTGTTACTTTGTGGGTCGGGCTCTCAATTAATTTAATTCCGCCCTGGAGTGAAACATTCACCGAAATTGACAACGGTGCTGGAGATGACCTGATACAAGAATGAACTTTAGTTTCACACCAAGAAGCTGAAAACTTATCAAATTCACCATTTCACACGTATCTAACTTACTCTGAAAATCTCATTGTCCTGAGCTCTTCTGATTTGTCGTCCTTGTCTTCCGCTGGGACATATCGTGGAGCAATTGTTGTTGGAATGTAGAATCGTTGCGCGTTCGAACCCTTCTCATTCTTAACTTCAGTCACATAGCCAATTACGATTTTCACTTGGCTCCCAGGTTTTAGGAAGCCAATACGAACCTGTATTTTATGGAATTGAAGGTGACAAATGGTTTCATATCAATCAACCAATTCATAACTAATAGCTCCGGACGTACGCAAAAAGATTGAAAACACAAAATAAATGTACTTATCCCGATGTTTATATTTGCATTTAATTTAGAATATAACAAACCTTGAATATATCAGGTTTATTAGACTCAACCAAAAAGGCTGTCTGCTTTTCTTCCATTGCCTTTTCATACTGGGCCTTCGCTTCTTCTTGAGGCTTTACGGCTCCCTGATTTAAGACAATAGCAATAAAAGTATGTCTTAGGTATGTGTATGTACATACATTTTAAGAATAAACGTCGGTTTACAATTGTACAACTGCAAACTCCACCAAAATCCCACACCTCTAGTTGTTAATTAATTGTGAACAAAATCCTAATACAATATGAATACAGAATAGATAAGTATAGAAGAGAAGCTACCTTAATTGTGCGACCCTCAAGCTCCGCATGAAAGTGGGTTATCCCACCATTAGAGTCAACTGGAAAAAAGTAAATGGCTTCAATCGGCTGTTCCTCCTTATTCACAAAGACTTGTGTCAACTCGACTTGAGCCACGGCATGGACCACAGATGCCACAATATTGACAGACTGCAAAGGGACTGGGACAGAAACTTCCGGACCGAACTCTTCAGGCTTCCTTGGGATGATAAACATCAAGCCACATTCAACGTGCTCGTGGCGTCCGAACTTATTGGAGAACATGTTGACTCAGAGCGTTTTGATTCTACGAAAATAAGTCAGTTTTATGATGTTTCCCGGGTAGGATTAGGAGTGTGGAGTGCCTGAGAAATCATAAACTTATGCATATTACATAGATATATTGTATATTCGATCATACTATGTAGTAATATACGATAGCACCTACTGACCAGTTCCTGGTCTTGGTAGTTTTTTTACTACCCAAGCACAAGCAACATACAACATACAACATGGATTTTAGGTTTGCGTGCGTTAGCATGAGCATAAGGTTATGCATTTAATTTATGTTACGTTTGTCGGAATACTAAATAGCATATAGTTGCAGCTGGCAGCGGCACTGATTTAACATTTAACCTAAATTCATAATCATAAAAATAACTATATACGTAATCTATGTATTATACTAACTACTCCCTATCAACGCTATACTATATCATATACCCAAATAAACCAACCTACTCTCACTCTAGTCATGTAGACAATAGTCATACTATGTACTACTCCCCAATCACCTGCTTTGCCATTATAAATTAGAAACGTCAATCGTGAATTTCGCACCTTTACAATTTACTAAAGAGCCGTGTACAACGTCGACTGCTGATAAGACAGGGGACAGGTGACAACTTTGAACTTCTTGAGTGAATAAAAAGTGATGACTACTGGAACTATGCAGACTGGAACACACTACTACTGGCTTGAAGATGTCCAACGTCCTACGTATATGTAAGTACCTATTTTTAGAAACTTCCAAACTAGTGAACTAAACTGAAATAATAATGTCAGCTTTGTTAAGACGCTTAATTATTAGGCCTCTTACTCGCAAAGTATACAGTTAGCTGTGCTGTGATGTAGCTAGGATGGAAGATGGAAAGAGTATGAATCACTCGCACACAGCTAAACAGAGAAAACGTGAATGTGAGTAAACATTGCTAGGAACTCAAACAGGGATGTAAACTGAATCTCTCAACGATATACATAGATCCGTTTCGTACCCTATCTATCAGTATCCGTGTATAAAACCATAAAAATTACACTAGGTACTATAAAGGAACATTTGAATCTGAATTCCTGGCTTTAAAATACACTATGCATTGCGTCCTAAACCCGGTTTTTTATATATATCTTACATCTTTTAAGCCGGATATTAAAATCTAAAATCGGAAAAACCACTTTTGAAAACAATTAAGCTAATTGTAACATTATATATGTTAGTTGTCAATTGATCATATGGGACTTAAAATAACTTTCACCCTTCTTTGCTAACATCCATAAAACTAACTCCATAAATTTAACTCCTCAAATTAATTTCCTTAATTCCAAAATATTTGTCGACTTTATTACTGCTCAAAATTCGGATTCGGAAGATCCAAACTCCTGCCTTTCAAATGCACCTTGTTACGTCCAAAACAGAAAAAACTCACCTATGAAAAGAGTTTTGCTACATAGTTATCGATTATTATCATGTTTATGAAGAAGAATTATTTTATTACAAGAATTATTGAGGCAACTGAGTACTAACAGACAGACGGACTTTTTAGATGACAGGATTTTGTTTTTACAAAGCGGGTATTAAAACCCAATATAGAAAATCCTCGCGAGCTTTGCAAATACAAACTTCGATTTAACTCATTAACGTAAACTACTCGAAACCCGGTTTTGACAATCCTGGACTCCAAAATTAAAAGGATTATTTCCCCGATGTAGCTGTTATAGTAGCTGCCGTATCCGGCTGTCATGAAATCGATTCTAATATTATTCATGAAATACACGACCTGATAGGTTGATAGACTGAATTATACGTGTTTCGTATTTAAAGCCATCCATAATATATAGTTGGACGAACGTCTATACACGTACAACTCAATACCGAATTTTCCCTACCTTAAACCTGGCACCTAACAGCCCTTCATCTGTTGGGCAGTGCGGTGGGTGGGCTCCAGATAGGTTGTGATGTCAGGAGAATTCAACCTTGAGCAACCTTTACCGCGGACGACAACCAAACATAAAAGTCCAGAGGCTTGCCCATGAGAATGAGACAGAAAAGGAAGAGCACACGATAGAGGATCTGAAAACTGAATGGGGCCATGTGAGTCATCGCAAACTCATCTGTCATCAATATCTGTTTGTCGACGTCGACACACAGACGTGGAAACGTGTACGAAGGTGTCCGGTAGGTACGTAGCTGCTTGCTATTGTTAACATTTGTGGTCCAAGATGGAGATATGGAACTAATTTGGCCTAGAAATTATTGCGAAAGAGCTATTCTTGTCAGTTGTCGTTATGAGTGTGTAAAAGCACTTTAAGCCGCACATACAATAGCGAATTGCATATACTTTATAGCATAATTACATAGTACATACTTATTAACACGAATTATCGGTTATGGATTTTATTTTAAGGTCAAACATAATGGAGGTACCTACGGGTACAGGTAATTTCAATCATAAACCCGGGCAGCTGGTATAATTGTAAAAGTATTACAGAAACGGTCAATCAATCCTTCTCTACGAAGCAGTTATCCATGGGGTTCATATACGTGTTCCTGCTACAGTTCCAGCTCTGTGAAAACTCATCCAACTGTTGAAATACATGGTTAATGAGCTTGACGCGTCGTACGTATTTGGGTGCGGACTTGTCCAGCCCACTGAAGCACAGTGCCTACAAACATTCATGGATTTTATACATTTAACTTCAGAATATTGAGTCGAAATCGAAATGTGTAGTTCTTACATTGAGGGAGTTCAGGTAAAACAACTGATCCCGATTGTACTGCTCGAGATGGATCAGACGAGTATATTCAAGCTTCTTCAAGACAGCGCTTTGTCTGATGTATCGGTATCTGTCGATCTTTTTTCTGTCATATTTTCCATTAGGCAGCTTGGTCAGCATATCATAGTGCTGCGTCCCGTTTTCGAAGTAACGGATATCAATGAGTTGGGAGCCCGACACCCCTTTGGCCATCAATCCCGTGCTCCGGTCATAGAGCGGCTCGAACCTCTCCGGATTCTTGTACATATCAAAGGCGACCTTGAAGGCCAGCGTGTGCAAGCCTAGTCCACCAGACGACATCATGTACCGCTCGAAGGTCGTCTTCTCCAGCATATCGTCGTCGTTGAGTGCCGTGCACTCCCGACCCTGACGGACCTTCGGATTTCGTTTTGGGATTCCGGCCGGAATATCGAAGTTCCCTGGGTCACCTTTATTATACAGTAGAGCCAAAATTCTACATGTACTGGTCAATGGAACTTTCTTTCCAGGTGCACAAGTTAAGGAGAAACAACCGCTAGGGCAGTATAAGTCCGAGTGTTACCGATATTCATTTTCCAGAGCGTGAGGAATGCCCTCGCCAAGTAGAGCCCTGTTCCAGAATAGTCGAACACACTGTTAATAATATCAACGTTGTTATTGGCTTCAGACCCATACCTCAGCTCCACATAGGGCTAAATATCAGGCTCGGTAACAGCTTACGGCATGTCATTAAATAAATACGGTGGCTCCATCAGGAGGAGTGGGAAGTGTAATTTGTTCTGGTACTTTACAAAATCGTCTGCGTGAACGCTCGCGAGCACGTAATCAAGGTAAAACCTTTCCCCTTCCCTGAAAACAATAACACTTCAAGTAATGAAATAATAGGAAATGTGAAAGGAAAAAAATAATATGCGTGCAGGTGAAGAGGCGTGTACAGACAGTGTGTACAGGGCACAGTCTGATACGTTTTTAACACTCTCCGAAAGAATTTCGAAATTAAAATATTTGGATTATTACGAGTCCTAGAATCTGTATACACCACTTGCGCCTTTATAACGTACGTACTCGGCAACCAGCGTTCCATCTCTCCAGGACTGAAGCCTCCCTTGATTCTCCCTAAGCTTGTAGCTGTCAATGCTGCCAAAGTAGTCTTCTGGATCAACGGTCCAGCCGTCAAAGAAGCTGAGCTCCCGTTCCACTCTTTTCTTCACATTCTCATCCGATTGGTTTAGGAAAGGGAAAGTCATCACGACTTCGGATGACACATCCAAGAACTCCTGCGTGATTCGGTCAGTTCGTGGGTCAAAGTCACCGGCCCGCTCCTTCACCGTGTACCACCGACTCAGGCTCCACCTCACATTTTTCCATAGCTCGTCCATCTAGGGTATCAAAAAGGAAAATAAAGGACAGATTAGCAGACAAAGTAAAATATCATCATAATCTTCAAGAAATACGCTAACAGAACAAGTGTCCCCTTGTGTAATTGTGTGTTGTGTAAGTGTAACGAGGTGACGACGTAAACTTTCAACTTTAACCCTACCCCTCCATTCCATGAGTAATTAAAATAAAATTTTCAGAGATAGGAAACTATGTAAACATAAACCTCTGATTCTGCCAGATGCTAGTATTATGGGAAGGGCGATAATTATGAAATATGCCACATGAAATATGGAAGTTTTTTTCCCCCCGTAATTTCGTTTATTTTTTATATTTTTTTTGAGATCCTTCTACTCGCTCAAACACTGGAATTAAACTCGTCTTCAACAGACGAGAGTCGATAGACACTCCACATTACTTCTGATGTTCTGATAAAGCTTCGGCTTAGCCGAAGCAGACCCCGTGCTTGCTTCGGCATCGGCCGAAACAGGGAAATACCCGCTTCGGGCAAACCTTGAAATTTCAATATATTTCTGACTTATTTCTGGGAGATTTGAGTAGAAATTGATTGAAATTAGAACCTCAATTCGTGAAACGAGCTTTTAAGCACTGTGCCTCAACTCGTCCAACGCGCAAAACCACTTGGCTGTAATTCGTGAAACGACCTTAAGGACCGTGCCTCAATTCGTCCAACGCGCAAAAACCACTTGGCTTCAATTCGTGCAACGCGCAAAAAGCACTGGCATCAATTCGTACGCGCAAAACCATTTTTCGTAAAGGAAACATACTTTAATCATGACACGCTGGTTTGGGGGGCGGGGTTCAGAGTTGATGAGACAAGGGCGGCGAAGCGTTGAGACTTTCCGTGACGTAAATTTTAATTTTGACCGGTTTTGTATTTTTTGGCCTTTTATACCACATTCAGTCAGACAATACTTGAGAATTATACTTTCAATACGACCCTCAGAAAGTGAAATTATAGGTAAAATGCCACTAAGGTATTTTTTGAGCCTATAATTCTTAGAATTGAGGTGTCGAAATACAACACAATTTTACTTGTGTAGCGAGACATATACTTAAAGTACGTTCCCAAAGCGCGAAAGCTTGGCCACAGGTTATAGGAAGTTACTCGGAACATATAGCTAGGCAGGACCTTCCTTACTGCACCTATAGAATATACTCTCACCTTTTCCCTAATGTCCTCAATGTGTTCGTCACTTTCGAGGTAGCTCAGCCGCTCCCGGGTATAAATGTTGAGGTAGTACACAGTCGAGGTGAGACAGTAGTACTCCCTCCTGTGTACAAAGGACCGAAAAGGATCCGGTTATAAATCTGAATACTGCAGAATGTAGAATGCAAATGCAATAAGACGAATTCTCATTGGTCATACTTGATGAACCCTTGCATGTCCTGGAGGAATCGTCCCGGAAAGACTTCATGGAGATGATACTCCTTCCAGTTCTCAGGCAGGATGTCCCCGGAGTAAGTGTTGAATATGAGAAGGATCCTGAAGGCGTCTGGAAAGAGAGGACAGAGTTGAACACTTTTCGGAGCCTTATATGTGGGTTGCGGTGAATTACGGAGGGCTTTGAAGAGGTTTCTCCAGTATTCGGCTGGCGTCGGGCTACTCAGAGCGCTGCGAAGCACGCCGTTGGACCACGTGATCATCCGCCCGGTTTTCTGCTCCCAATTCCCAAAGGCAAGCCGCTCTAGCGGAAGCGTGGCCGGAACTATTTTGAACTTCTTCTTGAAGCCAGAGTTGTGTAAGACCCCTTCGAGCAGGACCTCGTAGTCACCTTTCCCGCTGACTTTATCCGCCTGTAAGGGAGCTCATTCACATAGTAAACAAGCCTCGTACGGTCTTGCTCGGAACCAGAGTTGTGTTGGGTAGGATTTAATGGGATCCCGTTGGTGTGGGATTTAAATCAAGTGCAATAAAGAACTTTCAAAAGTTATCGCCAAAAATCCCACTGTGATCGAATTCAATCCTGGAAGTGGGATTTAAAACAACTCTGCGTGGAACCAAGAACCAATGGCAGCTTACCTCTGAGAAAACCGTCCCGGGTATATTAGGATTATAGATGTCGTTGATGAGTGAGTCAAAAAGGAGTACACAGTATTTGGCGGCCTCTGTGGCCGGGTACGGCTCCTTCGTTATCAACTTCAGTTGGATCATCCTTTCCCAGACCTTCGAAAACGTCCTGGCGACTTTGGTGATATACTCGGCCTTTTTTATCGGGTAGCGTGGATCAATGGACTTTTTGATTGGGCCCACATAGTATTGCATCCACACGGGACGAATGAGCTGGAAGTCGTAGACAGACACCAAACAATTGAAAATCCTGAAGAATTCAATTGTCCAGTGCGGACTCTGAGTACATTTTCGGATTCGATACTGCACTGAAGCTTCAGGAAAGAAAAAGTAGTTTGGCAGGAGTAGCACTATTTTAAATTGGCAACTGATCCGTTAGCAAACTAATCAGTGGAAAACATATTGGTATAAAAAAGTAAAGTAGGAATTTGCCAACTATTTATTTGATTGATTAAGCCAACTATTTTGTTGCTGAAAGCTGAAACGCTGATTAACATTTACTGGCCCAGCCACGAATAATTAACACGAAAGTCTCGTTGTGGTACGTGTCGCATTTGCTATAATAAAGTAATATGAATGGGTCGCTTAATTTGGAATTACGGAAATGGAGTGGTCCGGCATCAGCTTGAAGCTAAAGAGCTCGTATTCCCAAAAATGCGTTGCAAACTTGACCCCTTCTTCCAGCGTCCACCAGCGGCACCTGGCATCTGTCATCTGGGCAGCATCTTCCTCGAAAGCACTCGGGATTGACCTGCGCATGATTTTCAAGAGCGGGTCCATCCCAACTTTTTTCCGGGATTCTATGAATGGGACCCAGAAAGAGGGATTCGGTGTAGTGAGTAGTTCTACTGTGCAGAAAGTAAATGGATGGTTTGGGACGACTTACTCAGATCAATGCAAGCTTTGTAGAACTCAATAAGAGC
Organism: Hypogastrura burkilli; assembly: GCA_034696285.1. NCBI lineage: Eukaryota > Metazoa > Arthropoda > Collembola > Poduromorpha > Hypogastruridae > Hypogastrura > Hypogastrura burkilli. The sequence goes on along the minus strand of JAQFZY010001711.1, from coordinate 1,440 downwards.
GTCCGACTGCCGACCAGTGGGCTTGAACATGGCGCCTAAACACAAAGTTGTCACCGTACGAGTGTATGCTACACGTGTGGTTCAACCAATAATGTATGAGCTTGTTCTAACCCGTGACCTGCTCCTGTGCCGAGCTGTAGACCGCAAATGCCCGGTCCATCCTTATCGTGCGTGAAATGGAGTCCGGATTCTCATCGGCATTCATGTAGTTCCCACAGGCGTACTCATAGAAGTTCTCACAGGGGTCGGCCTCGGGATTGATGCACTCCGATAGACTGTCCGAGGTCACGACGCACTTTGGGGTCCGACAGACGTAGGGGTCAGGGACTTCGGCCCATTCCTGTCCCACCTTGCTGAAACAGTAAATGGCGAACCCGAACTGTGCCACGAAACAGATGAAGAAGATGAGGAGCATGAAGGGAATGAGGCGCTGCCAGAGGGAGCTGGCCAGCCACCACCGCTCAAGGTCAACCGTCCCCTTTTCGGTACGGAAGGGGTGAGTGCTGTCCGCCCCAAGCTCCCCGTCATCGTCGATCCGCTCAAGGGCCCTGACGTTCTTCTCGCTCTGGCTAGGAGATTTGTCCGAGAACTGAGTTCCGGTTCCGGCTGGAGCTGGAGTCCGGCCCACCTTCGGGACTGCACTTGCCGAGTTCCTGTAACGGATAATAAACTCGCTGCTCAGCCCGTAGGATTCCGCTAGACGGGCAATCTCTTCGGCCGAGTCCATGTCCGTCTCCTTGAGCTGAGACCTGAAGGAGGCCTCTTTCCATTTCTTGTAGGCGGTTTGCGTCGCAGTTGGCTGAGAGCCCTTGCCGGGTGCCATGATGGCTTATTCCATTCACAACGTGTTGCAGGGGATTGAAAGTGGGCTGGTTTTCCTCGCTATTTGCATAAAGAAATTCTTACCGAAGTTACTTCCCAGTGTCATTTTATTACTAAGTACAACAACTTTACTTATATACTCGTTTATGCCGGTGTGACAATGAGTGCAAAGACGCCTACTGTTCCAAGACAACCGGAATTAAATATAAACACAATTTATTCATCAACATTAACACATGGCTCAAGGGATCAATCCTTTCAATCTGCAAGCTCGAATACCAACTCCGAATCCGAATGCTGTATGCATCCACACTATAATAAACGTATACATTATGTATAAATTGCAGTAAATTGAATCTCATCTTCACGGACTGTATTAGGATTAGATCTAAGAACTTATCTAAAATAGATCCTTAAAGCTATTTAATTCCATATAATATAAAAATTATTCGAAAATTCCCTTTTCAAAAAGTAGATTTTTTGCTTATTTACATAAGCACTTTTAGTGAATTTTCCAAATATACAAACTAAATGCAAACAAACCCTTGGCGCCGCTGTAACAATTGTAAATTGTGACGTATATTAAATATATGGAAAGGAATCAGCAAGTACAACTAC